>JAUELC010212213.1:0-10704 GCA_031471745.1 Cryptochiton stelleri | reverse complement strand
GGGCCTCATAGTAAATTTTTTTTGACTTTTGATCTTGTAGACAGACATAAGTTTGTGCATTGTTACTTTCACAGAAAGCCATTTTCTTTTACGAGTGTTTTTTTGTTGTTGTATATTTGGTTTTCTTTTACCTACAGTTTAAGTGTGTGGCCCTTCTACGTTTCGAACAACTTTTTGCTCCAATAGTATCACGAACTAAAGCAACGATTTCCTTTGTCTAAATCCCACCCAAAATTCCTGACCTGTTTTATATGTAAACCATTGGGTATAGAATTGACTTTCTGTAGACATGGCATTTAGGTATGCCTACATGTAGTGTATGGAAGAGAAGGGGTTGATTATGTCCATGTGCGATAACTTATAAAAAACCTTTATTGTAAATGTTTTACAACAGACAATTTACAAACTCATGGTTAATTTCCTTACACATGAAGTTTGGTTTGGTTTGGTTATAACCAAAATATTGAGTCAAAATGAAGTTTTTGCTGTTTTTTGGAGTAGTCGGCCTACTATGCTCATTTTGCTGTAAAGTTCAATCTTTTAGTTCTTAATATATCCTTATCAAAATAATTTCATTGAAATATGTTAGATATGATTCATATTATATGCTTAAATAATTTCGTTGAAATATCTTCACCATGAAAGATATTCAGGAAAATCACTTTTTGTAGGATTAAGACACCCTTGCACATTTTGTTTTCCCTCAAGTATATTCAACATTTTAAATTAAGCCAAATTTTAAATTAAATCATGATTTAATTGCAGGGTTCATAGTAAATTGACTTCTATCAATAATCCCTGCATCTTAAAACAACCAGTACTTCGCTTCATTGATGTTGTTCAACTCTCCTGATTTCTGGAAAAGGGCAGTATTTCTGAGCATAGTCATGCTTTCTTTACTTAGAACTGGAGGAACATTATTTTTCCAACGGAGCAAAACACTTCACATTTTATGGATTGTGTAAGTGTGGCTATTTTCTGTTGGAGTGCACTGCCGTTATATGAGTGAAATACCCTTGGGTACGGCATTAGGGACCAATCAATCAATCTGGTTTTAAGGCCACTTTCTTTTTTCCATAATTTTGCATGTATTATTAAAAAGAACTAATTGTGACAATTGCTTGTATGTGCAAATTCACCGATATCTAAAGTATCGTTGAATCGCATATGACTAAAATAATGCATGATTGACTGGAGTTCAACGACTGGATACAGACTTTTGAAAAGACCCAGTCAAGTTATACACAGTACATGTCATAGACCCTTCTGGTAGGCTACATAGTCCAAATAGGTCAACACCCAGCTGTCCTTAATGACCCCACTGGAGTATGTGTCCCTCTCAAGTGATTAGGGATTAGAGTTGAGAGTTTAACTGCCTATTGAGTTAATCCCCTATATTAGTCTTACTAAGGATTCAGTACTCAACAACCTTGTAAACAACTGTTGGGGGTCAGTGAAGGTGTGATTTAAAGCATTTCCTGTTACATGCTGATTAGTTGGATTTGGTTCTGGTACAGGTGGAGAGAAAACAAAAGGCTTGCTGTGATTCAAGAACGCTAAGTACTTGTTGAAAAGGTATTGTTTACTGAAGAAAATGTCATTTCCTGTCCGAATGATTTCCCTTTTCAATTGAATTTAAAAGTTGAAATTGAGAAAAAAAATCTTTATGTTAGCGCTTCCTTGGGATTCAATATAATTAGAATTTATTTGTATGAAATACTAGAAGAAATCTAAAAATTTAGTTAAATTTATTTTTCTAAAGTTAAAATGCGCTTAATATCCGATGTAGGTATAAATCAAGCCATAATATATGTGAAATAAATTTAAATATGGCGTAAAAGCCCAATCAAACAAACATAACATATGAATTTAAATTGTTTTGATATGTGTGTAGTAGAGAAGCGAGGAATTCAACGTTGTGTTCCGGTGTTACAAACGTCTATTTTTTTCCTGAGTTACAATTCTTTCTTAACGAAAAAAAAACACAATCTTGGAAATTAGGTTAATTATTTTAGATGACCCATTTTCAAAGAGCAAAGTATCACTATCCTGTGTTCTCCACCGCAACGGATGAAGTGATGTTGTTGTTGTTGTTGTTGCAAGCCGACCATCTTTGCCTCATTACAAGCTGCTATCTTGATATGAGATTTGAGAATGTCTGCTACTGGCAATCTCCTTAGTGACAGTTGATTAGACGAAGGAACAACTGTTCCATCGTTTCACTCCCTTACTTTGAAGCTGTCCAGCCAAGTAGGAGATGGTAACCAAAGAAGCCGGCTGCCAAAGCAGAGGCCTATACAGAAAGCCAGTTTCAAATGCACAGTATTGAAGAAATGTCTACAGCTAAATGTAGGGCCTTGTTAAAGCTTCAGAAGGGATTATAAAAGTAGAAATCAAGAACCCAGATTTTACAAAGATTTTCAGCATTTTTCGCTCAAATTCTTTTAATTCTTATGTTCAATTTCCCAATTATTGCCGTCCCCAAAAGACTGGACAATTATAATGTTGCAGATACCATAACAGAAACTGTGCAGATGCCTTGGATTTACTTTTTTTCAAGCTGGTACAGTAATTAATGATTTATGTGTCGTGTTTAACTTACTTTTCTCTCTTTTCTTGATTTATGTGTCTTTTTATTCACGTTATTACAAAAATAGCCTACATTTGAGGATACATGTTAGTTGATGGGAACTTTGTGTGATTTGTCTCTTGAAAGCGTATTAAGCCTCGCCTAAAACTGTGACAACTGAGCTATCTATATTTTAGATTATTATTTTACCGAGAAAAAAAATGAGGATATGTGTGGTATCCGCTTAAAAACTTTTGATTTATTTTGATTATGGCCATTAGTATGAAGTGTAGCCCTTCCTTATGGCGACTTAGGAATACAGTAAAAATGGTGTATTTTTTCTATTTTGAATAGTTATAATGAAAATATTATTTTAGATTACTTGTTTGATAATTTATGGTACTTTGGATTAACAATTTCTTAGTATATTGTCACGCTATTCTTGAACACGTAAATATGTTTCCATGTCTACAAGTATTTTAGAGGATAACTTTTAATTGAAATAAATTCATCTCATTCACTACAGTATTGAAAACAGTGTAAGAATATCATTGACATTTTACCAGAAAACAATTATGAATTTTAACATTTTTGTCTATGGATGAGTATGGTATTCTTATATACTGTATTTACCTAAGACTCTTTAATAGACATGCACAGCTACATGACAATAGAAGCCCAATTAATTAAAATAATTGATTATAATTGACATTTAATCTTAACAATCCCCTCCCCCTTGATCCAACTCCCCTCCAACCACTTTCACTCAAAAGGACTGAATTCTTCTCTAATACATATCTAAGTAATACATCTATCAACTTGTGTTTAATTCCCCTCAAAATAATACGGTTCTGCTAAGTTCAGTAGGGGAATTAACTCTCATTATATTCATCAGAATTATCCACGAGAACCACATTAATTTTCTTTGGTCTTATTCACGTTTTATATTTTCTGTGGAACGTAGACCTAATTTACCTAGCTCTATTCAATACAGCCCCGATGTATTTACTTTGGCGTAATTGATTGACCTGAGGCGCTATTGTCTGACTAAAATCACGCTTTATATGCGTCAAATGGAGTGAATGAATGGCTCAAGGAAAATAGGTCATTTATGTATTTACATGAAAATATCCCGGCTGATTGATTTCTCTGTCTATTTTTGTCTCGGTAGTGAACGTTGTGGTCAGCTGTCATTTACCGACAATTGAATCTCTGTACTGTCTCTTGTCTAGGAACAAAAAAAGTCAAAAATAATCATTTTAGGTGCATTCAGTCTTTATGTATGATCAGTGCTTGTGAGCTGTTTATTTGAATATAGCCTTTTTCATTTTTTGACCACCAGCCAACAGTCACACAAATTGTCAGCAGTTTCCTGACAGGATACATTTGAAAAAAGGCCAATAGACGCAGACTTGGTTAGGCCAACTTTAAGACCTAGGCACTGTTATTTTGATCTCATATGGTCAAACTTCAGAGATTTTAACCTACTGATATTCAATTAAATTCAATTGATTTTTTTTCTGACCACCAGCCAACAGTTGTACAAATTGATGTGAAGTTTACTGACAGGAGACAAAATTTGAAATGCTCTTAAATGACATATTATTAAATTTAAAACTATAATATTTGGGGTTTATTACATTCATACCACTTAATCACCCAAAAAGACAAATCCACCTGAAAAAAAAGTCAGATTAACATGTAAAACCAGTTCCTGAAAATGTTGACTTAAGTCAGGAAATGCTTTTTGGAATCGGCCCGAGGTGATAAAAGCCCTTGAAACTGACATTCAGCTCTAGAATGGTGAAATGTTTAGAACCTTTTTATCTACTGAAGTTGAATTCAATCTTTCTGACCGCAAAGCAGGTCACCAATAATGAACAAGAGATATGAGATATGATTAGCAAATTATAGCTTCCATGTTGGTCAACAGATGGCTTAGTACTACAAAAGTAAAGATTTGACTTCTAAAGTAAGGTATTTTTATGGCTAAATTTTATGATGTCTGTTTATGACCACAGGTGAAAAGGTTTATATTGACAAGGTGCATGCAGTCAGTTGAAGTACCCACTTTAACCTGACCTACTGAGGTAAACCATAATTTTATCACCATAAAATCCAGTGGCCTAAATACCCTAATAAAGTTTATATATTTTTATAAATAAAGGGTCTTTGGGTTACAGGCCCAACACTGTACCAACTGAGCTACAGAAGCACACGATAGAATGCTTCCTAAATTCTAACCCATTGAAGACTGCGTTTATCCCTCTACATAAAGCACTGATACAGGGACGCTAAAGTAGAATCTTTTTTATATAAATATTACTCGCAAATGGTTATATATATGTGTGAGGTGGCAGAGCTTCTTCCAGAATTTGAGAACTGCCCCTCTTCAAAACCAATATTTACCCAGTTACAGGCTGGGTCTCCGTCTTATTGTTGTTATCGTTAACTTCAATACTAAAACTACTTTTACTTTGCCATCCTTTGGCTGAGGGCAACATGTTTCCTCTGGCTAAGGGCAGCATGTTCCCTCTGGCTAAGGGCAACATGTATCCTCTGGCTAAGGGCAGCATGTTCCCTCTGGCTAAGGGCAGCATGTTCCCTCTGACTAAGGGCAGCATGTTCCGTCTGGCTGAGGGCAGCATGTTCCCTCTAGCTAAGGGCAGCATGTTCCCTCTGGCTAAGGACAGTATGTTCAGAGCCTTATCATGCTGTCTTTACTTAGCACTGGAGGAACATTAAGTTTTCAACAGAGCAAAACATTTCACATTTTATGGTTTGGGTAAGTGTGGCTATTTACTGTTGGAGTGCACCGCCGTCATATAAGTGAAATACCCTTGAGTATGGCGTTAAACACCAATCAATCAATCTACTTTGCCAATAATAAGCAGAATTGCATGGAACCTGATAGATATAAGCGTTTGTTTCTTACAAAGAGCTTAACAAAGCCCGGTTTTAAATTTTGGACATGGAAAATAGTTTCTTGGAACCAAAAATATGTGTTTTTATTTTATTTTTTCTATGCATATTTTTAGGACATTTATAAACACAAGTACTCTGGGTCTTTCCTTCTATCTATATCAGATTATCACCTTTGTTTTCATATTTAGGGCTCAGGTTTAAAATATTTCTCACAATATATGAGAAAACTGACCCTTGAAATATCTTTGATCTTCTTTGTTTTCTGCTCCATGGACTTTTGATCTATGTTTAACTATACCTCAAGCTGTTGCTATTTTAGTACCCTTGTCACTTAAACATACTGTTTTAGTACTTGTTAATAAGATATTTTCTTTACAGTACTCTATATGCATCTACTCAAATTTTGTTGACCGGAAATTTCTTGCTATATTTAGTGTCGCATGTTTAGTGTCTATAATTTAAATGGGTTTGAGGGTGTTAAAATCTAGATGAACATTTATCAGTAAGTTGTATCACACAGTCTTCCACAAGAATGCCTTCAAGATGTACAGTTTCTGTTATATTTTATAATGTAAGTATAGGAAAATATCCTTCATATAACTGAACAAGTATTGATAAATTGTTTGTCGTTTAGAAAGTGACCATGAACAGTATTTTTTAATAGCACTGACTCTGAACATGTAAAAAATTTTAAAAAATTAAAACTGACACGGTTGGAGGGAGCTTCTCGCTGCCCTGGTGCTCTCAGAGCTAAGGGGCAACATGAAGCCGATCTGTTGTGGCCTCCTGTTATGTCCTGTGATTGTCTTGTATCTTGTCATTGTTTGTTGCCTGTAGCATCAGGGGTGGTTTCCTTCAACCATAGGGCTGGCACGCAGTCATATAAGTGAAATCACCTTAAGTTCGGAGTAAAACCCCAATCAAACAAACAAAATCAAATTCTAAAGTAATCACACTGGCACAGGGATGATGATTGATAAAATAATTGATAAATCATCACATGTTCGAGATAAACTCTCAGAAACAAGATTCTTCAATGGATCTTAATCTCGATTCTCGAGTTGTTATGGGTAACCTCTACATCTCAAGAGAAGGTAAAAACTACTCATATGTACATGTAGTTATTTACAGGATAGTACTCTTCCTGGTGTGAAAGTTTCAGACAGAATGCTTTCAGAAATGTCAATCTCAATGTCATGTTCACCAAGCAAGAAGGATCCTTATTCCTCTTGCCTTCTGAATCCTGTGACCTTTCTAATTCTAAAACATCATCTTAAAAAGTGAATTAGCTTTAAGTTCTACATAAAATAATAAAAATCAACGTGCTTCAACCGTTTTGTCACACACAACTTCTTTTATCTGTTTAGTGAATGTGGCAAGATCTGAATGGGAACTAGAATTCCGAATGCAAAGGACGGATGTTCCGAGAACCTCAGTCACACCTGCAGGACTATATCAAAGAAGGAATATAAGTTCTGGACCTTTCTTTGCTGGTTCGGATGGAGGAAGAAGCACTGACTTTGAAATTGAAATGCCTTCTCCACAGTACAATACTACGCGGTTAAATGTCACAGCATTGAATGTCTTCAACAGGTGGCACTTTGAAGATATGGGAGACCGAAGACCTATTGAATCCATACAACCAATTGAACTTGATCCCATTTTGGAAAAATTTTTCTCAACAATTCAAATGAGAAATGGTCGTGACTACAGTGCAAAATCTTTAAAAGCTTTTCGCTTTGGGTTAGAACGACACCTGAAGACCACAGGTTATCCTGTATCAATCACCACCTCTGACATGTTTAGAGAAAGCCAGAAAGCGTATAAAATGCGTTTTAAGAATCTTCTATCATCAGCAATGGTAGAAAAAGTCAAAAAAATAATGAGTTAGAAATTCCTCCACATCAGTACTCAAATTACAACAAAGATATTTATAGTGTTCTCTTTGTGCGTTATGATATATATTTATCAATGCAGAAAAAAGAATTGCTTGCCTCCACCAGGATTCGAACCCGGGTGGCCTGGGTTACAGGCCCAACACTCTACCGATATTATTTATATATTTTTTTCACTATTACTAGATTTGCCCACTTGTTACGTATTGAACTTACTTCGGGTTCTATCTTATCTTACATAGGTCAAGTTACTACACACTCCGCAATACATTAGACAATGAGAAAAATTAGACAAGTACAATGGAACAAAGCCATTTTTTTACTATTAAAATCCCTGTGAACTAACTGATTTTTGTGTGGTTAGTTTATAGTTTCTTTGTAATAGTTTTATAACCAAACTTTCGTCATCACTCAATTCTGAATATGTTTCTGTTCCAACCGAAACTTTCCGTTTGTGTAATCCGCATGTATCTATAGGTGTTTCTTTGAACTACCAAGGTCATGGATCAAACTAGTCTATCTTCTACCTAATACCTAGTGAAAGAAAAAAGCTCTTGAAATAGTATGAACAATGTACTTGTGGGCCTTGTCTATCAACTGCTTGCAAATTTCATCACTTGAAGTGTGCATATTTGTCACACATAACTTCTTTTATCTGTTTAGTGGATGTGACAAGATCAGGATGGCAACAACACTTCCAAAGCCAAAGGAAAGATGTTTATCTGAAAGAAAGACGAAATACAAGTCTTGGGTCTGGGTTGGCTTGGTCTGAGCCTGGGAGAACTATTAATTGTGAAACTCCTCCACAGTATAATACTGTCAAGTTGAATGCAGCAACATTAAACACCTTCAGAAGATGGATGTTTCAAACATTGAGGGACCACAGATCCATTGAGTCTATACTGCCAACAGAACTGGATCCCATATTGGAACAATTTTTCTCTACCATTCGAATGAGAAATGGTTGCGACTACAGTGCAAAATCTTTGAAGGCGTTTCGCTTTGGATTAGAAAGACATCTGAAGTCCACAGGTTATCCTGTGTCCATTACTATGTCTGATCAGTTTAGAACCAGCCAGGAAGCTTACAAAATACGCTACAAGAACTTGTTGTCAATGGCAATAGAAAAGATGAATTCCTCTAGCAATGAATCAGTAATGGATCCTCATTAGAACTCCGTTTAAAACAATTGCATTAAGACTGGTATTCAATATTCAGGTCTCTTCTTTTCTCTCTTTGTAATGTTCTACTATAAAGTGTAACAGCCAGTTTAATAGCCATACGTACTTAAACAAAATACCTAATGCAAATCTTAATTGACCGCTAGATTTGCCACTTTTGTTTACACTTTGACAAGTGATTTAACAACTCTGCTTTGATCTAATAAGTTAGATACACCATTATATTTACAACATCGATATTTTGAATTATTTTTGCAAGAATTTTGGCAAGCTTTAGTTCCATTATTGAGATGATGGCAATAGCCATGTTGGACAGTGACATTATTTTGAATGTATTATAATATTATTAATACCATTAAGTGTTTCACTGCAAAACGTTAAGACTGTCTCTTGTATTGTGACATTTATTTTATGTGGATAAAACGATGAAATAGTTCCAATTGAAGTTTATACACATCCAGAACATAATGGGGTTAATTGATTCTTAATTGGCTATTATCCAAGTCAAGTCAATAAGCCATATCAACCCAGTGTGTAGGTAGGCTGACTGAGGTGGGTAAAATCATAACCCGACATCAGCCTATTGCATAGTACAAAACAGTGCCAGTATAGCAGATTGGGAACGAGGATTAGACTCAATGTCTCAGGTATGCTTTGATTTCATAATTTTATATTTTAGACTTTCGGAATTAAGAATGTAAGATTGTTAGACATGAGTAAGCCTATTTAAGATTTCAGAAAGTGATTTGTCAGAATTCAATTCAAACTTCCAAAGGTATTAATTCTGAGTTTCAAAAATTATGTTTTAAAGTCTTATATTAGAGGATAATGTATAGCCTACTGTCTTTAATTGCATGTTAAATTTACTGTTTCAGATTTCGACTGTGGGTTAGTGTAGGAGTCATTTGGGGTGTAGAATTATGTCTTCAGGCGTCACGCAAATCGATTTCTGTTATGGAACGACCTTAATTTAGTGCTTTACTGAATGTCGACTGCTAGCCTACACCATTTTACTTATCCGAAATCACATAAATTCACAATGATGAATTATATTCTCGGAGAATACCGAAAGTTTGGCTGTCGTCTGCTGGTCCATGTATTAAATAAATCCAAGAACTGAATTTTTCGATCGACATTAAATTTTCTCCAGATATGTTGCATCTTTTCATCGTTAAAACTATAAACATTCAACTATAACGGATAAAAGCCAAGATGCCTAAAAGACTGAGGGTAGACCGTGACGTGAGGCGCAAGGTCTCCATGACGTCTTCAAAAGGTTCGCCAGACGCCATCATAAACAGCAACAACGCTAATGAACACAACAACAACAACGCAGCTCGTAAAACTATCAAGTGTACCCACGGTAGCCGAAGCGGAGGATCGGTTTGTCCAAAATGTAAATCTAAAATGAAGCCAAAAGAACCGAAAGTTATTAATAACACAACAACTCCAATTGATGAAAGAAAAAAGCCTATCTTTTCTAAAGCAGGTATTTGGTATGTGTTTGCTGCTACGCTATTTGTCAGAGTGAACTACGTCACAAAAACAACAAACTGGTGGATACTACACCCTGATGAAGTCTACCAGATAGTAGAAGGTAAAGTTGACATTATAACATAAAATTTTACACAAGTCATAGTTATTTACTCCTTTATTAACCTATGTCCGATATAGGCTTCTAATTCAGCTCGAAAACAAAACCTGTAACTGTCCACAATAGAAGCTATGTCAGTCTATATTTTCTACTCACGTTATTTTACATCGTGTTTTATTCACTGAGTAATAGTAATCTCATTATACCTACTTTTATTATCATATTTAAATTGCCTCTTAATTAGCTGTCAAATTATGTTGATTAAAAGTTAAGTGGGGATCTATATACCACAGTGCACGGCGCTACGACATGTCACGTCGTCCATCCAGCCACTGAGCATATATAGGCCTACTGATTACAAGGTATAGCGCTACCATGTGACGTCGTCCACCCAGCCACTAGGGGTATACTGATTACAGGGCATAGCGCTACCATGCCACGTCGTCCACCCAGTCACTGAGCTTATACTGATTACAAGGCATAGCGCTACCATGTCACGTCGCCCACCCAGCAGCCAAGCATATACTGATTCCAAGGCAT
>JAUELC010211993.1:0-10705 GCA_031471745.1 Cryptochiton stelleri | reverse complement strand
CTTAGTTCTTAACGCTTTAACGGGTTTATTTATATTAAAGTCTGAAACCTACGAAGTTTCTAACCGACCAATCAACCAAATCCGGGCACAGTTGTCATAGTGACGCCAGATAAAGCAGGATTGTTCATTTACCAGCCTCAGTGTAAAACGTTAGGTCATACAGGTTTGAATTACAGATTATACATTTCATGATGATGCATGGGGAATGTCTAAATGGTGTATCTGAGATGTTTTTGTAACCTGACGTATCTCTTAATGATACTAATAAAGCCTCTTCGCCTACTGAAATATGTTTAATAGAAATGTCGCAAATAATATGGCCTAATGGTTTCCAGTATCTGGTATATGAGTTTAGAACAGGGCAAGCATTCTATTGTGAGTCTCCGTAGCTCAGTTGGTAGAGTGTTGGACCTGTAATCCAAAGGTCCCGTGTTGTATTCCCGGTGGAGGCAATCAAATTGCCTTCATTTGTAAAAAAAATATATATTTGCCAGAACCAGGCTTTCAGATTTACTGGAGCAAGACACAATTGTGAGTAATATCTAGATCAGAAAGATGCTCCTTTAGCGACCCTGTGTCAGTGCTTTATGTAGAAAGAGAAATGCAGTCTTCACTGGGTTAGACTTCGAGAAGCAGTCTTTGGTGAGCCTCTGTAGGTCAGTCGGTAGAGTGTTGGGCCTGTAACTCCAAGGCCCCGGGTTCGAATCCCGGTAGAGGCAAGCAATTTTTTCTGTCTTTATTTATAAAAAATATATACATGACAACGTTTAAGTTTCTTCTATTATTAATGTAAATTATAACTGTTCCGTCACGGGTGTCACAATAAATATGTATACGTATTGTAACTGAAGAGACTTGATGATCGGACGTTTAATCACACACTTGGGAATTGGGGATCTACAATTGTATGCATGTACGTTAAGAAAATATGTGTTACATATTGCAGTGATCAGCGTTAACTCTATTGTCTCCTGATTTAGCAAGGTTGTCAAATTTATCAGTCATTGACGCAGATTCATATGGTTTTTTTCTCTCAGTAAAACAAAGGTGACATATTTCCAACCGCTTCTACAATCTTGGTTCCACTGACTTCACAGAGCTCATCAATTGTCTCTTCGTTATTAATCGATATGTGATAAAAATAAGCTGGCAAAATGAATAGCCTACATAGTGAGTTTTATTGCAGAAAAATGAGACCAGGTGTCAGAAAATGACAAATATCACTTTGAACAGAATTGATCTCTACAATCCCGAATATAAATAAAACACAGTGAGATACACTTCATCGACTATCAATAGAAAACTAATAACATTCACTCGCCTTCGCCAGTCCATGTCGCACCGATCATAAAATTGACTCGCCCTCGTCTATATTTGTCCCATAAGCTTTTTTATCTTCCCGTCCTCCGAACTAGGACATAAAATCACCAGCGCTACGAGACAGTGGATGCATTAGTGGATACATTGGTGGACAGTGAATACATTAGTGGACAGTGAATATATTGGTGGACAGTGAATACATTGGTGGACAGTGAATATATTGGTGGACAGTGAATACATTGGTGGAGAGTGAATATATTGGTGGACAGTGACTACATTGTTGAATACATTGGTGGACAGTGAATATATTAGTGGACAGTGAATACATTAGTGGACAGTGAATACATCGGTGAACAGCGAATACATTGTTGAATACATTGGTGGACAGTGGACATATTGGTAGACAGTGAAGATATGAGTGGATACATTGGTGGACAGTGAAAACATTGGTGGGCAGTGAAGATATTGGGGGAGACTTTGGTGGATACATTAAGGGACAGTGACGACATTGGTGGATACATTGGTGATCAGTGGGGACATTGATGGATGCATTGGTGGACATTTGTGGATACATTGGTGGACAGTGGGGACATTTGTGGAAATATTGGTGGACAGTGGTGACGTTTATGGACAGTGGGGGAATTGGTGGTCAGTGGGGACATTGGTGGTTACAATGGTTGACAGTGGGGACATTGGTCGACAGTGGCGACATTGGTAGACAGTGGGGACATTGTTGGACAGTGTGGACATTGGTGATTACATTGGTGGACAGTGGGGACATTGGTTGACAGTGTGGGCATTGATGGACAGTGGGGACATTGGTGGGATACATTGGTGGCTAGTGGGGACATTTGTGGATATATTGTTGGACAGTGGGGACATTGGTGGACAGTGGGGGGCATGGGTGGTAACATTGGTGGAAAGTGGGGACATTGGGGGATGCATTGGTGGACAGTAAAGATTTGGTGGATACATTGGTGGACAATGGCGACATTCGTGTACACGGGGCTAAACACCAATCAATCTCTCTAACGAAGGAATGGTCACGGTTAAAGTGTACACCAGTGATCGGTTGATTTTACACAAGCCCTTTAGAAGACCAGAAGCTAAATGCAGAACAGAATTGGATGGGATGGTAATTTCTGAAAATGACAGGGTCAATCTTATTGCGGAGGACAAGTGTAAGATTATATAATGGATTATTACCCGCTACTCTATTTGCCCGGACCAGATAAAAGAAACCAAGGAGTCGCCAAGAACATCTGCAGTTAAATCTTAAACCCTGAGTAAAATATTAATTCTGGGAAGTTCTGTTTGCCATACACAGAGGTGTCCACTGTTGTGTTCAAATAAGGACTTTTGCAAAACAAAAATGCAGTACCAAACAAATATAGATGACCAACAACCTGGCGATGCTGTGACGATCAACAAAAACAGAAAAATTGCTTGCGTCCGTCGGGATTTGAAGCCCGGTCCTCTGGGTTACCGGCCCGACACTCTGCTACTCAGACTCACGATAGAATGCATAAAAATTCATTGTCAGAAACTTTTATGACCACCAATATTTTCGTTTAATTTGGTTTGCGTCAATCGATGGCAGACCCCAAGAAGACTTGCAAAATAAAATATACCTCGTTGCCGTTGTAGTTGAGATGATCAGGTTAAACCATTTATCATCAGACACGCCAGGGACCCTGCTTTTTTGAAACGGAATGCGTCAGAAAACAGCTATATCAATACAAAGGAATTTAACAATAAATGTGTATTACTGAAAGGACTGATTAACATAAATTAGTCTCGTATTTCTCTGTGTGGAGGTTGTCCATATATCCACAGTCACATTTAGATATTCATATAAGATGTATTTTTTTTTTTTTTAACCTAAATTAATAAATGCTCTAGTTTAAATGGACAAGGGTCAAATAAAACATTTCTTACAAAGATTTATAGTCTGTGGACAAGCAATAACGCTATATTGACGCATTCAGATTTATAACGATCAGATCTTAGTTGATAGAATTCTCTTAAAACTTTTGTAACGGAGATATTAATCGATATACTGAGAGAGGATTTCCACATGAACCCAGCTAACGGCTAACATCGAACATCTTGGATTTGAATTATGTCCTCGACAACGGGTTGAATCTTTCTGCTGTGGACAGGAGTGTTAATACATACTACTTCGTTATTTTACTCTTGTGGGTAATTAGAAAACAGAAGATTCGGGGGTTTCAAAGGACACCAGCAGTCCCTCAAAAAACAAAACCCTCCGTAATTTAGGTCCTCTGAAAACTCCTTTGTCATTCAATCAGTAGAAATTCGGGTCATATTCGGCATTAGTGACAGCTGACGACATCAAAGAGAAACAATATAATCTATTTTCATCAGTTTATTTCAAATACTGATTTGCAATTAACTCATCAATGATCCATTTATTTCTGGGTTAATTGGGTTTCACCTCGGGTACTAATTATTTTGAAGAAAGTGGAACTCTTTTTCGTCTGAAATACCTGTAGATTTGTATTGGCTAATACTGTACACATTGTAAATATCTCCAAACGCTAAATGTAGGTGAGTAAGGACTCTAAGGATTGTAAACAAATTTCAATCTTTTAGAGAATTCTGTTAATTTGCTCTGACTGGATTTGATATTTTTGTTTCCGCTATTAGACCCTTTTCTTATTATCTGGCCAGACTAGAAGCAAACAAAGAAAGACAGATTACTGACGGGAATACTCAATAACAACATGTTACTAGCGTCTTTCAAATTAGTTAACTCCATCCTGGTGCGGAGATCTAAACCTAACCTAATTGTATATGTCTAGTTATAGAAATACCCTCAACTTGACGTCAATGTAGATTTATATTGGCGTGGATACGTTATCCACTTTAATGGATCATGTAAAGATACGCCATAAATCAGAGGCGTTATGCTTCCAATGCTTTATTGGTTGTGGATTGTGATCGATTATATAGACTGGTCCATTCCCTAGGTAAAATTTAATCAGTTATATTTGATCTGATGTGTCATTTATAGCAATTGTCGTGAAATATACGAAAACGAATTCATAGTTTCCTTATAGATCTCAATAAAGGCAATTTGTACGACACAATAATTAAATTGGCTCCCACTGCCTCACACGAATGGTAAAGGTGAGTTGTGACGTCAGCCGTCTTGGTCAATCAAATTATCTCCCTCGGAGACATCGTGGGCTTCTCAGCTCGAGTCACTTAAATCAACACGGAATAATAGTAATAATCAAAGTGTAAACGTTTCTATTAAGTTTCCCTGATATTTATTGGTGATAACACGAGAATAAATTTGTATTTTAAACGTCACAGTAAATTACTTTGATTTCTATTTTACATCCAGCTGATGATAATATAGGTGAATTGGCTAACCTGGAAGCCATCGCGGCTCACGTCGGGAAGCTTCGGTTTCTCTTTAGAGATTTTGTTAAGAATATGTTGTCAACTGTCAGCCCTCTACATATAGCAATCTCTATCAAAATCTTTGGAAAGGATATTCGAATGATATGGCGGGCGGTTGAAGGGAGCTTCCTGTTGCCCTGGTGCTCTCAAAGCCTAGGGGCAACACGCAGCTTGTGTTTTGTAACCTCCTGTCATGTCCTGCGTTTGTCTTGTATCTTGTCATTGTTTGTTGCCAGAGGTGGTGGGTACCTTCATCCATTCGTCTGGCACGACGTCATATGAGTGAAATAACCTTAAGTACGGCGTAAAACCCCAATCATACAAACAAACAATCGAATGCTATGTACAGTAACATAATCATTCTAACATAATTCCAATAGCTTTTGCCTCAGAGTGATGAGTACATGGTCAACAGACTACAATAATACACACTACTTGCGGAAATAGGTAAGTTTATTGTCATTTAGGGATAATTGACTGCGCGTACGACTAATTTTTTAGTAATCCTTAAAGGAGAAGAAAACAAAAAACAAAGTCATATTCAAATTGTAGATTCTACAAAAAATTGTTACAAAATTGTTTTTCAATTTTTGGTGAGATTCTTTGCTTTTCAGTATCAGTTGTTACTACATTATCGGTGGTTTATTACAGCACCTGTTGCAACACCTTCCACGCAGCAGAATTATAAATTATCTTCTGTCGACACAAGGTTTTGATTACTCAATTGAAGTACGGGTCAATCGTTAAAGAGCACTGTAAACAACAAACTTTTCATGTGGAAGGATAAGACATCTCCTGATCGGGCTAGTTTTGAGGATATTTTTAAAACAATGTTTGCTTATTGGTGCCACCTTGTACCTAGTGGACTAACGTTTTATTGTCATCGTCTCTTAAATTCAAAATCTTTATTATTTTTTTATTATATTTTAAATTATTATGGTCTTCAGGTAATCAAATTCTAAATGCCATACTAGTGCCTGGATTAATTTTAAAATCTCAGTAGTCGTTTTACAACTTTTACATATTGATATACTGTAGATACTGTTTCAATAGAATCAGTAAAAATACGTCTACCATCTCACAGTATATTGATTGAAATAAATGATTGGGGTTAGTTAATGTGGATCAGCTAACGTATTAAATATACAAACACCTGACCCGAGGCTTTCCGTGCTGATAGCTCGCAAACAGTGTTAATTAAAGTTCCACACAAGGCAAACATTCCAGCTGTCAAAACATTGACAACAAAAACTCTAAATTTGCGCTCGTTTATTTGAAATCACGGATTCTGAGGTCTCTCTTGTAGCGTTAAATGTGTAACCGATGAAAAACATAACTGACGGGAAACAATTTGTGTGTTAATGTGTCATGAACTAAGATCCGTCCTAAGGGATATCAGACGACTACTTGTAAAGCAGCATTCACCACGGGGGAACCGCTATAGACATTTAACTGTTCTATGATGTGTACAAAACAAGCTGTAGTTCGTTGCGAAGTAAGACAAATTAGAGGATAAAATAAATAAATCTATAAAATATAACTCATACATTATCGTCTAATAAATCGGATACTTCCTTAAACAATAACACTTTTTATTACTGGAAATCTGATGCAATTATTAAGGAAAGGCTTGGTTTTTTTAAAACAGACGAAATGAGGCTTCCGCGAAATGCCAACACAATGACTGTCAACAACCTGTTAACAACGGCGTGATAAATCGTTAAAGTGGAGAAAAAAAACCCCCACAAAGTCAGACGATAGACAATAAAGGTGTATACAAAGTTCTAAATTTGTTTTGGTGTTTTTTTAGTTTTCCGCTGATTGTCCATTGAACGACTATACCAAAACTGAGAATCACACAAAAATGTAAACACCCGTTTTTGTTATATAGCTTGATAAGGTCTAATATATGAAGATGATTTTTTTTGTCTCCTTTTTAATCGTCTATTATACATCCATAGGGTGTTTTTGCTACTTGATTTCGAAACGTTCCACAATATTTTTGAAATAAATTAACATGTTGCTTTTTTGCTGTTATTATTTTATTTATTTTTTAAATATCCATGTACTTGCAAATGTGTTTGTAATGTCAGGGACAGAAATGGACACCTGGCAGTTTATCGACCAAACGAGCCACAGAGTAGCTTCGAATATCGATAGATCTTCTATGTTGCATTCCTGATGATGGCTTTGTAGATAGACCTAATGTAGACGTCTACAATATTGGCTTCAATATTCTGAGTTACTATTGTTTTTTTTTATGCAAAGCTGATTTCTGGTCGAACTTCAGTTTGAGTCACATTAACCACATAAACATTTGTTCTATTCTATTATACTTTTGAAGGTACCAAGATGCAATGTTTGGCTTATCCACTGGTTCGCTGTGCAGTGAAACCACTGTTATTTTTTAAATGAGTTTACTGCTTCACTCCGCATTAAATAGTTAGATCAGCGATATATATCCTTAATTTTACATTCTGGTATGCCATTGTGTATTTGATAGGTTATTTCAGTGGACTTTATAGAACTCTTGTTTTTCATGGTGAGTGAACATTGTTAATTAACAGATGAAATCGTCTCGAGTAAATCTTTTGAAGAACATGAGTCTGGAATTGTATACCCGAAATCTATTCACATTGGTTGACATTGTTTATTATTATGGATTTTTTTCTGTGTGCTATTTTATTTACTATGTTTTATAATAAAAAACCTAAAGGTTGCGGGTTCGAATCCCGGTGGAGGCAAGCAATATTTTCTTGATTAAGATGGTTATATTAAGTTAAGATTCGGGAAGCATTCTATCGTGGGCCTCAGAAGCTCAGTCGGTAGTGTGTTGGGCCTGTAACCCAAATGTTCTAGGTTCGAATCCTAGTGGAGACAAACAATGTTTTTTTCTCTTTATTTATAAATATATATATATAGTGTGTGTTATTATAAACGTTTGTTCTTTATAAACAGGCTTGGGATAATGGTATCAGACGATAGTGCAAATAGCAAATATGTTAAAAAGCGAGGTGGTTATACCTGCTGTACAAAGTGTGGTCTGTTAATTGTGGCATATATTGCTAATATATACTCTTTACTTATTATTTATGCTTATTTGTATAAAAACTTATTTCAAATCTGTAAAAACAATTTCTATGGACCTTGAGTCTGAAATGAAGAATCATCATCATCAAAAATAAGCCTGTTTTAGTTTTTATGAACATTTATCATAATTAACTTCCTTTTGTAAATCTCTCCATAATTTCTTACTGTGACATTTTGCCAAACGCACATTTTTTTAGTATTCTTCAACAGAGACATGGGTTATCTCTGAACAATGTTTAATGCACCCTGAGAAACAAATTGTTTGCTGGAAGATTTTTTCGCAACTTGGAATTGAAACACTGCGAGAGACTCTTGCAGATCCGTGCTTTTAGAGTAATCCAGACTATAATAAATTCAGAGACAAATGTACTTCTGTCCCAGGTTTGTGACAGTTGAACAGATTTCCTCGTGATGTAATTTTAGTGGCAAATCTGTACATTTGTATCAACAGCAGTAAACCACAAGACAAAAAAAACTACAATCTTCTTAGATTGCCCTCACCCACACACACCCACACGCGTCATTTTTCTTGTTTGCAAACTTCATGAACAATGTTATAAACCTTGTTGAACAAAACGCACTGATGGGATTCTGGGGTGATTTCCAATGCTGAACCAAAACCGATCCTTGAACTAATGATTGACAGTACATTTAACCACGGTCTAAAACTGGTTCTGATAAGAATATACCCGATGCCAAAATTCACAATTAATGCAAATTACGGAAATGGACAGTTTTACTTAAATGGATCACGACACAGCACATTGTCATGGTGTTTTCGAAACAGTATATCGCTTCCAGTCATTACTTGTAGTCCCATGCAATGATTTAAGAAATGGAAGACTGGATGAAGCTTAATTTTCTTTTTATCTTTAAACTGTCCTAAAATTCAATATTAGACAAAACTGTTCAATGACAATTGGCCTTTGGAAGTGGATTAATGTCGTAAGAGAAGGAGAGATTCGCCGTTGCCCAATGTGTGATAATGTCATTTTGAATTATAAAAACAAATGTTTAAATAAGATGTTAAAGTTTGGACGATGGCTTACAACCTCTATCTGTGAAAGATCCTGTGTAATACTGGTGAAGGCTTCCTCCTGGTGTAGTAAACCACACAAAGCCCGATCGAAATCACTTCGAAGTTCGACCGCAACTCGCGGACCTCACCGGACAAAAACTCATCGGTTCTAGTAGGATACGTTCAACCGACGAAGTGGTCTACAACAGTGTGGTTGAAATTACTCGAAGGCTTGTTGCTTTTAGTTAACTGACTATACACTAGTTTAATTTGCTTTGTGGTGATATGACAGTAGTGTCCGTTGGTCGCTACAACAACTTCAACCACTGTAATTGTAACATAGTTTCAATCATAACAGAAGCACTTAGTGAGTGAGACAATGTACATACCACATACACGGCCATTCAACCATTCTCTTGTTCATTAGATTTCCATTCCATAAGTGTCTCATTTTATCACTGCCGTTAGATGTTTAACAAAAAGTTAGTTTGTGTAAGACCATTTGTTGCAACAGATACTGTAAAAAAACTACCAATAATGTAGTAACAACTGTTACTGTAATAAAATTAACCGATAGTGTAGTAACAACCGATGCTGTTATAACTTTTGGCTGATAGTGTAATAATTGTTCTAACAGATACTGTAACATCTTTTGAAAGATAATGTAGTAATAGTTTTTTCTTACCGATAATGTAATAACTTTTAACAGATACTGTTTTTTTTTTAAACTGTGGTACTACATTATCGGATTATTTTATTACCGTATCAGTTGTTACTACATTATCAGTGTTTTATTACAGTATCAGTGCAACACCATTTCCAAGATTCCATGCAGGGCAACGAGTCTACAAGCGAAGCCGTTAGTGGTGGACTTGGTTCGGTAATTTACTGCATACTTTTCCATAAGGATTTAATTGCCTTGGTCGAAGGAAAGACAATAAGAAAGTTCGGCCCGTCTATTATTGGATGCGTAGTGTTAAGCTTATGAACGACCACAGTGTTCAGGGACCGTAAAACTGTAGAACGGTTTGTCTTCCATGCCCTTTGCGTTAAGTCCTCTAGTTCCAGATTTGACCTGCTTTTCGTCATGCCCTGTTGCCCCAGAATCAATAACGTGATCATAGAATTAATCAAGCAACCGATTGATGGTATCAAGACAAGCTGACCAATCCCCATGAAAGCTTCAATATGGGATTTAAGAGCACCATGTATGTGTAATTTAACATGATGTGAGCCAGGAAAATAACTAAAGAACAGACACTGTAAATAGAAGACATTTAACTCATAATTTCATAGAAACTCAATATGAAGAAACGAACAGGGAACCCGGATACCAATCACAGAACCTTGGAATATTGTTATCTTTTAACCGGGTGTCTTTTGATAAATAATAGAAAGTGGACCAAAATACTAAATTGTTTTCATTTTCACTGTGTATCATTGCATTAAACCAGAAAGACTAAAAACTGTCTCATAATACGACGGATATTCATTGTCACGTGAAAGGGTTGGTATTGGCATTAGAATTCGAACTATGGTTACTCAATTTTATACTTTGTACAGCACTCTTATTTATTTATATATTTATTTATTTATGCGATGTTAGACCAGCAGGACTACATCCCAATTGCATGTCATTGTTCAGCATTATTGTGGGACGAAAACTGGTTAGACTCCAGTAAAACATACGACGTTACGTTAGTTACTGGCATGCCAACTCACATCAGCCAGCGGGTGTCATTGGACCAGTGGTCTCAGAGATGAGGTCGATGTGTGCACAAGAACTGTCCGACTTATTGGATCAGTGGGTCTTAAATTGCATTCCCATGTATTTTAATTTAGATG
>JAUELC010211772.1:0-10707 GCA_031471745.1 Cryptochiton stelleri | reverse complement strand
TTATTTCTGAATAAGATTATACGTTTTTATAGAGCTCAATGTGCCCTGTAAACAATCATAAATGACTCCAGCAATTTTTAAAACAAACAAAAACTAAGAATATTACTTTAAGAGGACTAATGTTGAGGTGTTATTAGCATTGTACCTTATAGAGCCACGTGAAGCCTCGCTTTGGCGTGACCTACTTCAAGGACTGTTTACCCGTGTATTACATCATAGGGTTTTAAAATGAAGAAATAGGAACAGTTGGTAAAATACGATTCTTTTATAGACTTCTGGAATAGAGTTTTATTTGTGTTAGATGAAATAGTTGTGGAGCTGTTTTACATCTAAATAAAGCAAAAATGTGGACAATTCACTCGTAGCCAAGGGCAGATAATCGGTGATTTTAAAAAACGTGAAAAATACAAACAGTTTGACAATAACATTTCACAAATATACAAATACTTTTACCAAATTTCTAACAACGGCTATATTTTTTTTCCTCATAATACATTTTAAGACCCACATCAACTGTATGATGATTTAGACTTTTTTTCGACAATCAGTTAAAACCGTAGCAGGCGTAGCTGTGTGACCGTTGCTAGGTCACAGTTCGTTGTATCAGAATGCAGTATGTATCAGGATGACCACGTATCAGCCATTCAGGTACAATACATTTTTTTGAAAATCAGGTAGCCTATCAGGCCACAACCGACATTTATTTAATACGCAGGAACTTTTGATTTGCGTGTCTTATTGTTTAAAAATCTAGTTGGTGCGAACAGTCCACCGTAAAGATCAATTTAAAAAAAAATTAATTTGTTAGATAATTTTGCTTGATATGATCCTTACAATTTTAGGATGTTATTAACTGACTGATATTTTTGATTCCAGACAGGTTCAAATCACGTGACTCCTACTTTATCGCCTATCAAAAACACAATCAAAATTGATTTAAGTCGTTGTCCCCAACACGGTGAAACTTTATCTAAAAGTAGCGATTTTGTCCTTAAAGGTGAAGCTTAGAAATTATATCACCACAAAATATTGGTATAACCGGATAATACTCTATATATCGTTGTTAAAATCGAATCTCTAATTTAATTACGTTATTAATCAAAATAGAAATATAAAGTAATAATTGTAATGGATACGGCGGTCGAACATTATAAGGTTATTACAGTGCGCCAAGAGTGACTGCACTTTTAAGTGTTTCATAAGTGTTGTATTCAACACTCTGGGGTGTTGAAAACAGCTCTGCATAGTGTTGAAAGCAGCACTCTGCAGAGTTGAATAGAGCACTTAAAATGTAGTTGCTCCTCGCACACTTGAAAGGTTAAACCAGCACTCTACTTTTAGAGTGTAATTAAATATCAAAAAGGAACAATTGTGTTGTAACAAAATATGTGGTTAAAAACAAAGGATAGCTGAACAAAATAAAAGAAACCCAAACAAACAAGAAACAATTGTGTTTTACCAACCTACATTAAAAATACCAAAGGATAAAAAAACTCGTAACAATTGCGTTGTAACAAAATATATGTTTTAACCAAAAGATAAATGAACCTAATACAAACCAAAAAAAAAACAATCAACAATTGTGCTGTAACAAAATATATGTTTTTACCAAAGTATAAATGAATCTAATACAAAATACAGGCAACAGTTGTGTTGTAACAAAATACATGGTGAAAAACAAAGGATATATGAACCAAATACAAAAACAACAAATAGAATAAAATACAAACACTATCTGTGTTGTAACAAAAAACATGGTGAAAAACAGGGGATAGATGAGTCCAATACTATGCTTTAATACCTGGTTATGACAAAATAAAATACTAAATTTTGAAAACGTGTGCTGTAACAAACTCTTAAAAATAAAAGCTTACAATAAAGATCATGCTCCTGTGGCAGCTGCTATAATAACTTCCCTCGAGATGTAAAGAGGTTATCCATAACAACCCGAGATAAAGATCCATTGAAAAAAACTTGTCTCTGTGAGTTTATCTAGAACATGAAATGATTTATCGATGTTTTATTTAATCGTCATTCCTGTGCCAGTGTGAGTATCTTCAGAAATATATATATATATACGGACCATTACAGCCGCTGATAAATCAGGTACTGTTTAACGTTGATGTCCACTAGAGGGAGCTCTTGCTTTTGCGAAACTTAAGCAGATGAGCCGTTGACATATAGTCTGAAATAGCTCCCTCTGGTGGACGTTGCGGGTAAACAGTGCCTGATTTATATCAGAATGGTCTGTAAATAGATATATAAATAGCCCATGCCACGTGAGCGTAATTTTGTTCTCGCATTCGATACCTTTCATTTGTTCTTAAATCAAATCGTAACAAAACAAAAAGTACTAAATATTGCAACTTTAACTAAAAGGCCACAAAACAACACAACTAACCGATAAATGTACCTAATATCTTACTATGCTCCAATAAAACATCAGATAACAAAATTTATAAATATAATTATATAAGTACAAAACAAAAAGTTTCAAAACGAACAAACGTAACAAATACAGAAACTAAACGCTGTATTTTAATAACAAGATAGTACCGGTAACAAAAAAGGACAATCCACAAATCTGTCAAAACATTTCGAAAGGTAAACTATGAAAATATACGCTCATTATATACCGGTGTATAATTTCCATTTAAAATTGTAGAGGTTATTTTATTTCAAAATGTTAAATATATGGCTGTTCAGTAATTGACGTAAACAGGCAAAAGTGTAAATCGCAGATTAACTGTATAAAATCGTCTGGGATAAAAATGCAACGGAAAGACACATAAAGGCTGTCCTCAACGATAACATACCGCCAGATGGAAACGTGTGTTTAACAAGCATTTAGACATTGAGGCACTATTCACTAGACAAGCCATTATGGATTACAACTATGGTTTATTATTGGTGGAAAACTTTTGAACCATGTCTATTCTGACATGATATTATATACTAGAGAAAGTTGTCAGATAGACATTGAAACGGTGCACCGATAGTAGATCAGATCTGTAACCCATTATAAGTCTTGTGTTATGTTTATATGGCAATGTTCAAATAAGGTTGAAACATTAAGCTCTACGATAGACTTCACAAGATCCTTCGGGAACGTTATGAAATATTTGGGATCGACCCTATTTGCTCTTACAAGATTGTTCCATAGTTTATTGCTGGGGATAGTGACCAAGACAAGGGAATGATCGTATGGTATTAACAAAGCTTACAGTATATTATATATTCAACGGTTGAATTAACATAAATGACACAAAATGTATATCTAAACAGAATCAAGAAAGACAAAACAAATCACCGCCTAACAACGGGACTAAAACGAAATCTAACCAAAGCAAAATCCAGCAAACTGACAAAATAATGTCTTGACAGCAAAAAACTACTTACATCCAAAACTAATAGCTTATACTTGGAGCATACAGAAACATGTGGAATAAATTATACCTCGCATAACTCATAGGGTCATTCAACTAAGATCTATATGTAATCGAAACTTAATACAAAGCATTCCCACAACAACTCAGTACTGCATACCGATTTTAAGTCATGAAATACAGTCATATAAAAAAATTCTGTCTTGCTACTTTCTTATTCGCCATTTAAGCTTAATCTGACCTTTTATCGTATTCCCATTATTATAATAAGTATCGACTTCACAATTTGGGAAGTTTTAGCTTTGACTGGAATACATCACATTCGAAGTTAGGATACAAGACTTTCTTTTTTTAAATTATTTTACCACTAAGAGTAAAAGCATTATCGAAAAAGTATTTGCTGCTTGCCCGCAAATGTCATCTTTCTTTTATAGAAAATTTCTTAGCAAACACGAAAGTAAAAACAAATCCTACGTAAATAAAATAAGCAAAGAATAGGAATCCTTTGATGTCAGTTGCTTTTAAAGAAAAATGCAAGATAAGACCTACACAATTTACTGTTTTCAAGCTCAGATAAATTTCATTAAAAACCTAGATTTGGAAGTCGATCACACCCGGCCTACGTTTCTATTCATTTTTTGTTGTTTATTTTGTGCCATATATTTCAAAGCCTGTTGTTGTTTCACTTGTTGCGTTCCTCTGACGCCTTGTATAACTGGAATTTTAACTGGAACGTTTTGATTTACCTGATACTGTGGATTGATTTTTAAACCTTGTTTAAATTTACCCTGGTTTATATTTAACCCAGCTTTCTGTTTGAGTAAGAGTTGTTGTTGTTGCAATTTAAGTTTGGCAATAACTTGCGGAGAGAGAGGCTTGTTAACTCCAATACCTGATCCCATTCCCGGACGCACAGGAACCCTCGCTCCATGAATTGATTGGCCAGGGAAATACTGGGCCTTGCCTTTGGGCACCGATGGTTTTTCTTCAGAACTGTAACCAAATATTGCCCCTAGAAGAAGTTCAGCAATGTCGACATTTTCCTCGTGCTGGTGATCATCGTTTCTTGGAATGATTTGGCCTTGGCCATAACCATGTGTTCGATACTTTCCAGTGGGTGAATGTTGAGCATTAGCTCCACCACCCATAGAGAATATATCCTTGATAGCTTTGAAAGTTCTACCAAGTATGCCTAGTTCTGGTTTTACGGGTTTCATGGATTTCTTGGGAGGGCAACCACCTTTCTTAGTACATTGTCTATTTTCCTGATCATCTGGGATTCCATCCCCGTCGTCATCATCGTCATCTTTGTCTGGGATGCCGTCATTGTCGTCGTCTTCGTCAAGGTAGTCTGGGATCCCGTCACCGTCGGTGTCCCTGTATTTGTCAGTGATGCCATCTCCGTCTGCGTCCGAATCTTGATAATCGGGTATACCGTCACCGTCACTGTCCTCCTGTTCATCAGGTATGCCATCGCCATCAGCGTCAGTGTCAAGATGGTCAGGGATTCCGTCGCCGTCAGTGTCGGGCAAATTGTCCGGGACACCATCGCCATCCGCGTCAGGATCCATGTAATCCGGTATTCCGTCGCCGTCCATGTCTTCTTCCTCGTCTTTAATTCCGTCACCATCATCGTCATCGTCTAAATAGTCAGGTATTCCGTCATTGTCGTCATCGTCGTCAAGATAGTCAGGTATTCCATCCCCGTCTGTGTCTTTCTCCATGAAGTCAGGAATTCCGTTGCCGTTTGCGTCAGAATCGAGATGATCTGGAATGCCGTCATTATCGTCATCGTCATCCAAATAGTCGAGTATACCGTCGCCATCTGAATCCCCTTCTAGATGATCTGGTACTCCATCTCCATCGTCGTCATCATCTAGGTAATCAGGTATACCATCACCGTCTGTATCTTCTTGATTGTCAGGGATTCCGTCACCATCGTCGTCATCGTCTAAGTGATCTGGAATTCCATCGCCATCATCGTCGTCATCTAAATGGTCTGGTATACCATCTCCGTCTGTATCTTTCTCCAAATGATCCGGGATGCCATCACCATCGGAATCGTTGTCGATTTTATCAGGTATGCCATCACCATCGTCATCATCGTCTAAGTGATTTGGTATACCGTCTCCGTCAGTGTCCTTTGCCTTTCCTTTACCTTTCTTACTGTCAGCTGGATTACCCCAATCTCTATCAATATGATCTGGGATTCCGTCACCATCAGTGTCTTCCTGTGTATCAGGAATTCCATCGCCATCATCGTCGTCATCCAACTCATCAGGAATGCCATCATTGTCGTCATCGTCATCAAGATAGTCAGGAATGCCATCGCCATCAGTGTCCTTTTGTAAATAATCAGGTATGCCATCGCCATCATCATCGTCGTCGTATTCATCTGGTATTCCATCATTGTCGTCATCGTCGTCTAAATAATCTGGAATTCCATCTCCGTCTGTGTCGATTTCTTGATGGTCAGGGATTCCATCGCCATCGGCGTCGTCATCTAAGTGATCTGGTATACCATCGTTGTCATCATCGTCATCAAGATAATCCGGGATGCCATCTCCATCAGTATCAATGTGTTTAATTGGATCATCCGGAATACCATCGTTGTCCCAGTCATTGTCTTCGCTGTCAGGAATACCATCGCCGTCACTGTCTTCTTCGGAATCAGGAATTCCATCGCCATCGTCATCGTCGTCTAAGTCGTCAGGAATGCCATCATTATCATCGTCATCGTCCAAATAATCCGGAATTCCATCGCCATCTGTGTCTTTTTCTAAATGGTCAGGCACACCGTTACCATTGTCATCGTTGTCTTTGTTATCAGGTATACCATCGTTGTCATCGTCGTCATCCAAGTAATCCGGAATCCCATCCCCATCTGTATCGACCACTTGATAATCCGGAATCCCATCACCATCGGCATCTTCATCTAGATGATCGGGTATGCCGTCGTTATCATCGTCGTCATCTAAATGATCCGGTATCCCGTCACCGTCCGAGTCAATCTGCTGATCATCAGGTATACCGTCGTTATCCCAATCATTGTCTTCGCTGTCAGGGATGCCGTCTCCATCGCTGTCTTCCTGGTCGTCGGGTATTCCATCCCCATCATCGTCGTCATCTAGCTCATCAGGAATACCATCATTATCATCATCGTCATCAAGATAATCCGGAATACCGTCTCCGTCTGTGTCTTTCTCCAAATGATCAGGTATCCCGTTGCCATTATCATCATCGTCTTGATCGTCGGGGATTCCGTCATTATCATCGTCATCGTCAAGATAATCAGGGATTCCATCTCCGTCCGTATCTATTTCTTGGTAATCTGGGATGCCGTCATTATCAGCATCCTCGTCTAGATGATCCGGGATACCATCGTTATCATCATCATCATCTATATAGTCAGGGATACCGTCACCATCTGTGTCTTTCTGTTTGTAATCTGGGATACCATCCCCGTTGAGATCGCCCTCTTGGTCATCAGGTATTCCATTACCGTCAGCATCTTTATCCAAATGGTCAGGAATACCATCGTTATCGTCATCATCATCTAAATAATCGGGGATTCCATCTCCATCAGTGTCTTTTTGCTCTCGATCTGGAATGCCATCACCGTCAGCGTCATCGTCGAGATGGTCAGGGATTCCGTCATTGTCGTCGTCGTCATCCAAGTAATCAGGAATTCCATCACCGTCCGTGTCTTTCTCTTCGGAGTCTGGAATGCCGTCACCATCATCGTCATCGTCCAAGTGGTCAGGTATGCCATCGTTGTCATCGTCGTCATCTAAATAGTCAGGAATGCCGTCACCGTCTGTGTCAATCTGTTGATAGTCAGGTACCCCGTCACCATCCGCATCGCCGTCCAGGTGATCTGGAATTCCGTCACCATCCGTGTCTTTCTCTTGGTCGTCAGGGATTCCGTCACCGTCATCGTCGTCATCCAGGTGGTCTGGGATGCCGTCATTGTCATCATCGTCGTCTAGATAGTCAGGAATTCCGTCTCCGTCAGTATCAAGCTCCTGGTAATCAGGAATTCCGTCACCATCGTCGTCATCATCTAAATGATCGGGGATGCCATCATTGTCGTCATCGTCGTCGAGATAATCTGGGATACCGTCTCCGTCAGTGTCAAGGGTTTTGTCGATTTTACGGACCGGTTTCTTTGCAACCTTGACCACAGTCTTTTTCGGAGCAGCTTGTTGTGCTGCGTCCACCCCAAAAGACATCAGACGTCTTCTACAAGCTGTACACACTTCCTGTGAAAGAAACAAAGACGGTTTGTTACAATGTCCGACAACATTATGAACACGTGGATTGATAGACGCAGAGTTCAGTATCTGTATTTGTCTATAATACATGTAGCCTAGAATAAATAGTGGAATGTTAGGTTTAAACATAAGGTCCATCCTTTTGACAAAAATATAAATGGCACAAATCGTGCAGTCATGCGTTTAAACACATTGGTGTTTTCATGCTTAAATGTTTAAATATTTGTAAATAATTTGTTGTGCATATTTTTTTAAACAAATAAATGTCTTGTATGCAATTCTTCTTATTTGTTTGAATAGACTTGGGTATGAATAATCCTGTTTTACGCACTAAAAAATCTCGTATTAGTTTAAGGTATGTAAATATGTTTTATGCGGTTAATTAAATATATACCAATCTATCGAAACAGTGTAAGATGCACCGAAATCACAAAAGTAACGACATATCACGAACAAATGTGTCACAAGAACAGTTTTCCATATTTAGTATTGCCAGGTCGATGTCGGTGACAGATTGGATTCATATTTAACCTGCAACCAATTCGGTCCGTTTTCTGGTTTACATGACAATCAACTTGAACTCTAGATAGAAACTACATGAACTCGCTAAATCAGTAAACGTGACACCTATCGAGATACGAAACTTGCTGTGAAGAATTTTTGGTCTCAACGTTAGAGTTCCATGTAATGTGTGATCATTCGCTCTTTTTCATTTGATTTCCATTGCAACTAAATTGCTTCATTCGTGGAAATACTGTGATTCTAATCAAAGGAAACCTTCTGCAGTTGGTAATTTTAAAAGCCTTGTGTATGATAATTGAAATTTATACTAAATTTATATTTGATTGAGAGGAATTTCAACTTTCCATCACCATGGCAACCATCTTGATTCTCCCGAGGAAAGAACATATGCTGCAATGAAAATTGTTTCAGCCAGCGACTTAGTGTGCATATCAGGCGTTATTATTTGGTTTACAGACTTTAAAATGAAGTTTCCAATAAAGATAATAACAGTTCTCTGTAACCAACGCGTGAACTTTCCATAGAAAAGACGTCGATCAAGACATTTTAAACTAAGTGTGAATAATGTTTGGTCCGGTGCTAGATTTCTATTCCAGGTACGGAGATTCGGTATTTTTTCGGGTTTTCACTTCAGCCAAATAGATCCAAGGGTCGCTTAGGCCCCGGAAGTTGTTGAAGTCAGGGAGCAGTTAGTATAAACCTATTGTCTGTGCGATGTTTAAAGTACACGTTATCATGTCTTGCCTAGATTTGTGGAGCTGCTGCCACGGGGTTGACACGAAGTTGTCGATTTGCTGTTGGTGTGTTAAAGTTCTCGGTAGCGGGGGTTTTCGGTCATTCTTGGTCATATCTTGTGGATTGTTCACCGGTTAACACAATATATACTGTTCGTATCTATTAAAGTCAGTGCCTGCATGGAACAACAGCCAGTAGTAGTGCATCGGTCTTGGTTTAGTATTTTCTATTTGATTTATTTTATAAAAATAAATATTATAATTAAAGGACAAAAGGAATAGTTAGTGTATGCATCATGATGTTTAAATAATAGTAATAGATGATAAGTACATTACTCATGCTTTTTCCAGAGCATATTTTTTTCTCGAACTAGAGTTTTGTCTCTGGTTTTGTTTTGTTTTTTAAGACAGAGGTTCGGTACGTAGTACCAGGGACAGCGTTACGATTGAGACTATAATTTATTTTCCCCGTGAGCATGTATAAGTCGGTGTTGGGGATTAATAAGATTATCACTAGATAAGAGACTCCCCGCTGACCTCAACAATGCTGCATTTCGTGTATTAAACGGAGTCGGTAATCAATGAAATCAGCCTGGTGTTTGTGTATTCCATCTGAGCTGATATATTCAATAGATCGGTTACCACCAAGTGCGAGATAACTGAATGAGGTTTGCCAATACGTCAAATGTAGACTGATTTTATTGTATAAAATGCAATTAAATCTAACTCTCTTTAACAATTCGGAATTAAAAACTAGCCAATTATATAGGTTTACACACCATGCACATTCCAATTCTCGTAATAAAAGCAGCCTCTGTGGGTATATCGACGAGAGGTATTGAAAAGAACAGTGCTTTTTTTACCCGCCATACTTAAATTGTCAATTTCTGCCACTTCAGATTTTGGCGGATTCCACATAGAAACCGGATTATTTCTCGAAAACTGTTCATCGTAGAAACTTCAAGTGTGTTACATATGAAAGAGCACGATGTGGGCACAAAACCGGTGCCTAAATGTTTGTAAGTTCGCCCAAGATTTTCTTATTGTGTTCCAAAAGATTTTTTGTGTTTTTATACGATTTCCTAAGGTTTGAAAGACAAAGAATAAGACACCGTTTTTCGGTTCAATGTCTATTCTTTTAGGAAAACTAATTCATTTGGTGTTATGGTTATTGTACTTTGAGATATAAACCAATAAATTGAACTGTTTTTTCTTTAGATATGAAATCAATTTGCAATGATTTAAAAAAATAATTATCGGATCTTCACCACATTCACATATTTATGATACGGAGTATCCAAGTTTTAAAAAAAAGACATACACATACAGCTCAGATCTATATTCCTCGTTAAAATAGGCCCTCGTTCAAATAGTCCGACAAAAAATAGTTTTCTCAAAATCGAACCAGGGTCCAGCAAGACCAGCGTATTGTTATAAATGACAGAGGGTCATGCTGGAAACCAGGTCTTAACCTACTCTTGGTCCACAATTCGTACGAGTCCTGGGGATTTTAATCAGGTAGTTTACTCGCCTTATAACTTCTCCCATCTTATTTGCATCTCAATATCTTCCCACACGATTTTTTATCGGCTCTCGAGAAAGTCTGGCACCAACACCTAGACTAAGCCTTCTACAAATGTTCTTAACTTGTACCTGTTCTAACTAAGAGACTGTTTAATGGGTTTTACGCCGTTCTTATGGTTATTTCACTCACATGACGGCTCGCAAACCAGATGGATGAATGAAACCACCCTCGACTCCACTGGCAACAAACAATGACAAGATACAAGA
>JAUELC010211664.1:0-10707 GCA_031471745.1 Cryptochiton stelleri | reverse complement strand
TGATCTGCTCAGATAACAAGTGAGAGGGTATTTCCAGTATTCTATTGAGAGCTCCATGATACAAGGACTCACCCTGCTACAAGGACACAACAGTAAAATAACCATAAATAAAACCAATGAATTAGATTGTATTATTTACCTGGTTGTTATGGTTACTGATTATAGGTGAGACTCTGGAGAACTAATCCTAATATGTATTTTTATAAATCTAAGGAATGCAGTTGCTATGGCTACTGATTATAGTTTAGAGTATGAGGTAAATATCTTGATGAATTTGTATTTCTATAAATATAATGACTTGTTGCTATGGTTACTAATTACAGGTGAGGCTATGGAGTACTAACCCTGATCAGTTTGTGGAAGATGAAGATGATGATACATTTTCTTATTCTGTCAGAATATCAGCTCAAGATCTACTTCTAGTAAGTCTGTCACTACCTTTGTCTGATTTATTGTGTATTTGTCACAACTTGATTACATATAAAACATTATGAAATAGATTATTTGTTAAGCCCAATTTACACAGGACGTGGCACAATATTGCATTGTCACATAGCTTAGGCCCAGTTCAAATTGGGCGGGTCACCTTTCAGTTCAATGTTGTGACACTGGCTCTCTCGCTCAGGCAATGACATCACAATGCTAAAGAATGATGTCACAATGGTACGTCCTGTCACGCCACTTAACAATTGTTCCCAGTACTATTAACTGTACTGCGTAATAAGAAGTTTTCCATAGTTTTTGGAGCAACAATTCAGCATCAAGACCCTTTATGCAGCTATATCCAATCTGTGTAACACAGCATGATGTATCTGGTTTTTCCAACTAATTATCACCTTCAATAGACGCTGTAGGCATAGTCGCTGATGCTTGTATACGATTAACATTGTTCATTAAATTCATATTTAGTGGTTGACTTTTGTAGCATTGTGGGATATTCCTGTTGCCTTGGTGCTCTCAGGGGTAAGGGGCAACATGAAATGTGGTGTCGTGTGATTATCTTGTATCTTGTCATTATGTCATCTTGTCTTATCTTGTTTGTTGCCAGTGGCGTCGGGTGGTTTCCTTCACCCATTGGGCTGGTATGAAGTCATGTGAACTAAATAACCTTAATTACGGCGTAAAACACCAATCAAACAAACAAATCAAAATATATTTCTCATGTGCAGATGTAGTGGCCTGGTACTAGCTACCTTGTGACATAGAAATGAGTCAAATGACACCAACCATAGGCAACCCAAGTGGCAGAGGTCGTTCTGAACCAATGTATTGGTCTTGCTAAACACTTTGGGGTGACCCTTACGAATTGTGCCTTGCTTATGTTGACGTAAATACGGTAATGGGTATCTCTGTGGCGGAGTGGTCCTCTGAGACCATGGATTCAAAGACACCCGCAGACTGTATGAGTTGGCATGACACTAACTAGCGGAAAGGTCGTGGGTTTTCTGTGGTCTAACCAGTTTTCCTCCCACAATACTGCTGGCCATTGACCTGTAATAGGGATTTAGTCCTGTTGGTCTGACATCGAATAAATAAATGAAACTTACAGACTTGAAGATTTATTGCACATTAATACTCGCATATATAGAACAGTAATAAATGATGGTCCATTGTCAGAAATTACTCGCATCATAAGTATCCATTAGGCCAAAATGTTAACACAGAAATTTCCAAAGATATGCAAATTTATTTTATAGTTAAATACTGGTACTGGAAATAATTTCTTGCGCTTTGCTGATGCTTCTTATATATACTTACTGGTGATCCAACTTGGCCTACAGCAGCTGTGCAGACACAGGACGTCACAAACAGATCGGCTTGGTGTTGCCCCTTAACTTCTACCTCACTTGTACTGGGCGCTTAATAAATTGCTTCTGTTTGTTTGATTTGGAATTTACGCCGTTCATAATGTTATTCCACTCATATATGGAGACGTGTCATTCCAGAGGGTGAAGGAAACCCCATTAGACGTTACTAGCAAACACAACAGATCGGCTTCTAGCTTAGAGGAGATAGGCTTTGTATACTGAGCTAATCGGCTTCGTGGTGCTCCTTAGTTCAGACTTGCGGGTGCGATCTTCTGAACCAATGCTATTTCATATTATTGATATTAGTCATATACACCTTGATGGCATTCACGGTCGAATACAGTTACTTGTGACTGTATAGGACTTTAATTAAAGGAACCAGCATTTCCCATAAAACAGGTTTCTGATGATTGTGGGAATATAGTAGGCCTAGAAGTGAAAATGAAAATGTTGTTTATATTCCCGGAAGTATTATGTGTTTAATAGGGACCTATAATGTGTAAGCCCCTTGTCCATAATGGGGAAAATACCTATAAAACTTAACACAACAAAAGCTTTATATTTGACTATTGACTCAGTGTTCACGCGAGAAACAGTTTGTTGAGATGTAGCCTATCGTACCGGTAGTGAACATATGGCAAGACGAGATGATAACCGGTGCCTCAGAGATTCAGCGATTTAAATGGTTTTCATCAGGAAATTTAATTACGGATCTGTAAAAAACGAGACAATACGGTAAGATTTATCACTTCAAATCAGGTCTGGTGTGAACATTGATGTGATCTGTAAATAAGGGTTAATATAATGACCAGTATGTGAGCAGCTAAACCACAATGTCGTTGAACTGGTACAATGGGCGTTGCAAACATCTGGTTAATAGACTTCCTTCATTACTAATCACAACTGGCCTGATGGTTCATGGGAAACCCTGTTGAACCATTTATAACATTTCTAGTTGACAAATGATTTTTTTGTTTTTAGTTTGGTAATGCATTTTACATATAAAAATAAGACATTAAATGAAAAGCCCGTTAATCGCTCGAACTTGATGGGTTTAATAGCGCCTATAGCTCCTTTGATGGGTTTAAAAGCGCCTATAGCTCCTTTTGGTTATTAGTTTTTTTACCCATGATTCACCATTTGATTCTGAAAATCGAACTGCGCGGAATGATCTCGTGCGCAGCCTACGTCACATGGAACGTTAATAGCTAGCCAAAAACCACAATGCCGTTGAACTGGTACAATGGGTGGAATTCACGACAATTGCTCCGGCGACAATTGCTCCAGCGACAATTGCCCCGACGACTATTGTTCCTGCGACAATTGTTCCGGCGACAATTGCTCCTGCGACAATTGCTCCGGCAACAGTTGCTCCTTCTGTATAGGGTACAATCTCCCGTAATAATTTTCGTCGGAGCAATTGTCGCGGGAGCAATTGTCATCCGAGCAATTGTTGCCGGAGTAATTGTCACCGGAGCAAATGTCGCCGGAGCAATTGTCGCCGGAGCAAATGTCGTAGGAGCAATTGTCGCATGAGCAATTGTCGCGGAGCAATTGTCGTTTTTCGGAGCAATTGTCTCTGGAGCAAATGTCGCCGTAGAAATTGTCGGGCAGCTGTGCCCTCCATAGCTGGAATCCGTACCAGGAGACGGTAGACCTATTAAATTCCACTGTCAGACAGAAGTAATTAGACAGGACAAGTTGTTTGTGAATCCAGACACCGTTTGACATATGCATTGTACTGGGCTTTTTGTGTGAATTACAGCCATCTGAAGAAAACATTCAACTGTGAGTAGATAGAAGTTCTTAACAAGAAACATGTTACGTAATATGACTTTCTATAAATCTAAGTTAATTACCATTGAACTCGTCTTAATGGAAAAACATACGATTGTTATATTAGTCTTTTTGATAACTTCGTCGTACAATATTCTTTAGTGGGGAATTAAAGTCGTCAGGAGAAAACTCTGGACTGCCAACAGTTGAAAAGGTTAGAAAAACAAATGAGCGTAAAACTGACACGGATATATACCATAGGAAGGAGTGGTAGTATAACAATGTGCTTCTGTGGGCATCCAGACCGATTAATTGCACAAGAACCCGATCTGTTGTTGAGTTCTAAGCTTTTAAGTTCACACCTTGTCTTATTGCATCATGTTTTTTGTACTGTGGTTGTCTTGTTTCATGTGCTCTTTGGCTATTTAAGGGTAGCATATTTTCATCATAATTATGCTGTCTTTACCTCGAACAGGAGGAAAATTAATTTTCCAACATATCAAAACACTTCACATTTTATAGTTTGTGTTAGTGTTGCTATTGACTGTTGTAATACACCGCCGTCATGTAAATAAACTACCCTTGAGAACGTCACTAAACATTAATTGACCAATCAATCAATCTTGTTTCTTGTCATTGTATTTTGCTAGTGTTGTGCGAGGTAGCTTCCTTCCTTCATCCATTGGGCTGACACGCCGTCATATGAGGGAAATAACCTCAATTGCAACGTAACCCCAATCAAACAACCACATGAACTCTGTACAGTACTGAGTTAAGTCGTCTGAAGAAAACACATGACTGTTACTTGTTGAAAATGGCAACAGGCTAAAGTGGGGACACAAGTTAGACAGGGAATGTCTCCAATCAATTATTCAAACAATAGCGGGTTCTTCTATGTTAGGTAAGTTGTTTGAAGAAAACACTTGACTGTCACTTGTTGAAAATGGCAACAAGCCATATTAGGAACACAAGTTATACAGGGAATGTCTCCAATCAATTTTTCAAACAATCGCGGGTTCTTCTTTGTTAGGTTAGCTGTTTGAAGAAAACACATGACTGTAACTTGTTGAAAATGGCAACAAGCCAAAGTGGGGACACAAGTTAGACAGGGAATGTCTCTAATCAATTAGTCAAACAGGCGCGGGTTCGGTAAGCTGTTTGAAGAAACAATTTGTTAAACTGGCAACAAACCAATATGTGGACACAATTTATAGACGAAATATATTCGGTCACTTATTGAAATAAGCACGGGCTCTTGTGTGTTAGTTAAATACCAGACTGAGAACGGTGAGGGTTTGCAAACAAAAGTCGGGTGATATTTAAATGGAAACATAAGGACAGTAATCAAACAGTCTCAGAGTTCGATCGACAGATCAATGTAGACTAAGATCGTCAACAATCTCTGCCATCAGCTCACACTACATTCGCACAACGTTTGCTTGCATTTGTAAGTCTCTTGACACCAGAGTATCAACTTGCTTTACGATAATTGAAACTTATAGAGTGAAAAATAAAATAGAAACGAGCGAAGATGTCTAACGTGATTCAAGACATGTTCGAGTTAACTGGGTGGCGGATGAAAGGTTAATGCCAGAACTTCTTGAATCAGGCGATACTAACGAGCGCTGTCGTAAGATCATTTTCATTTTGTCGTCAACTGGAATGATAATAAATTAATATTCTAAGCTATAATGTTTTTTTTCTCGTTCGTGCCAACCGTAAACAACGGAAGCCGAGAGGACTTGGCTTCAGTAAAAAACGCATTACAATGTTAAGCCTAGTAATGCCATGTAACATGTATATGTAATGTAATATAACATGTTATGTAAAATGTATTTGTAATGTAATATGGCATGGAATTTAACATGAAACGTGATCTAATATACATGTTACATGTAATGTAACATGTACACATGTTATATAATGTAGCGTATAATGTAACATGGAATGTAACATGTATAATTATGTAATATAATGTAACTATAATGGTTCATGTAACGTTATGGAATATAACGTGTAATTTAACATATATATGTAATATAATTTAACATGCATACTATTTGAGTGAATACAATAATGCCTAAGCTATAATAAAAATAATATTCTTTCTATTATATTTTTTTATAAATGAAGAGAGAAAAATGTGTTTGCCACCACCGGAATTCGAACCCGGGACCTTTTGGTTACAGGCCCAACACTCTACCCATTGAGTTACGGAGGCCCACGATAGAATGCTTCCGAATTCTATTATATTCTAATATTACACAGCAGTTACACAGCACTCCCATGATATCGTGCATTTTCATTAAATATAAGCATTCTTTTATAACTGACTAATATTTCATCAAATGTAAATAGTTATATATGTGTATTGTATAGAAAAAAATCTATAGATCAAGCGAGAAAACACCAAAACTTAAAAAGAAGAAACGTTAAAGTTTCTCAAGAAGAAAATCCAGCAAGAAAACACACTTTTTATCGCCATTAAAACAAGTTTAGAATGTTTTGTTATATTTTATTGCAGGGAAATATAGTAATATCATGAATAGAAGATGACGACTATAGCCTAGCTGATTTTTTTTTTATCTTTGTTAAAATGTATAAAAAATATTTTTATTTCTTTCTTACATCATTCTGATGAGTTGCTAGATGTGTGCAGCATTAAGCCCTCTGTCTCAGGGCACTGTGTTTTTAGTATAACATTATACGTGATAAGACCGGACAAGTTGTTTGTGAATCCAGACACCGGTTGACGGTTTGATCGTACAACTTTTAGTGTGAATTCCAGCCATGTGAGGAAAACGATCGCCTGTCAGTAGATATAACCTCTTGGTGAGCGACATGTGACATCTGAGGAAAACACCCGCCTGTCAGTAGATATAACCTCTTGATAAGCGACATCTGAGGAAAACACCCGCCTGTCAGTAGATATAACCTCTTGATAAGCGACATGTGACATCTGAGGAAGACACCCGCCTGTCAGTAGATATAACCTCTTGATAAGCGACATGTGACATCTGAGGAAAACACCCGCCTGTCAGTAGATATAACCTCTCGATAAGCGACATGTGACATGTGAGTAAAACACACGCCTGTCAGTAGCTATAACCTCTTGATAAGCGACATGTGACATCTGAGGAAAACACCCGCCTGTCAGTAGCTATAACCTGTTGATAAGCGACATGTGACATGGTTTTACTTTCTCTGCATCTGAGTTGGTTACCTTTGCCACTCGTGTTAATGGACTAACAGACGATTGGTATATTGACTGCTTTGACAAGCCAATCACAGGACGCAAAACATGGTGCAAAAAGACAAATTGTGCCAATTTATAGGCTACGAGGATTGTGTCATTGGCTGCGAATATGCTAAACCAAGAAAAGTTAAAACTACATGTGTCTATCATTTCAGACATCCACTCAACACTATATCTTAACGCTGGCTATGATCAGTTAAACAAATACTGTTTACCACAATAGCACATAAATATGTTTGACCTAGGAAAGAGAGACCTGCGCGTGTGTCTGTAGGTATCCAAACTTCGTGAAACGCAACATCAGATGCTAAGACTGACATTACAAAATAATGCTCTCAGTAATATCGACTAGTACCAATAAAGCGTCTCATTTAATGTTTGCAACGCATCACGTTTTCACTGACAAGTTGAAAGTCTTAAAAGGCTCTGTTTGTGCGTATTTCGTTCAGTCGTGGAGGTTTTATGGGATCATAATGACTCCGACGTAATACGTTGTTACATCCTCGATCAAAATCTTGAGCAATCATTGTCAGTGTAATAAACTCTCAAGAAGGAAACCATAAAATCATTCGGAAGCTGAGGGAAGTCTTTGATGACAGTGAAGTGGAAACGGGTGCAAAGATGTGTGTTGTTTTACTTGTGGTTTCAATCCCAAGTCTCATTGTCGGTACTTTATCAGTAAGTACTAACAATCGTGGCTCACTTCGCGAAGCTTCGGTTTTACGACGGAGATGTCCGAATCTAAGCACAAAAATGGATTATAACGTATTAGCTTTTTGTTTGGCAGGTTGGATTAACTCAAATCAATTGTAATGTGTGTCATATATTTCAGAAAGCGGGAGAGTTTTTCATTAATACAAGATATCAGTTGATCAGATCGCATGTAATCAAATAACATTCCCAGTGTACCAAAAGCAGTTGGTAATACATTTGTTTAATCAAATCTACCGCCATGTCGATTTAATGAAAATGGAATTTTGAATTCCTGAGCGGATTGCTATTTTACCTCCCGTTTGGTATCATTTTGTGTTCCCAAAACAATAACAGACCAAGTTGTCGTCATATCTAACTACTATTGTCTATGTTAGAAAAAGCCTATATTTATTGCTTTGCGCTAATACAAATAACAAAAAAAAAGTTGACCAAAAAAAACCATTACAGTCAATGGCAAGATTTATTAATTCCACTATTTCCCCAAATCATACACGCTCAATCCCCAGATGGCTTTTAGGAAACTCACGTATTATAATCGGTTTACTACGGCCATCAAAATATTTTATAGAAAACTTTAGAAGCTTGGTACCGGTACTGACAATGTCCCACGATACATAATAGGATATGTTCACAGAGGTCTTTTATTATCAAATAGATAAACTAGAATTGAGTGTCGACACTTGCTTGCACTGGTCTAATGATATTCAGGACATAGTATTTCAAAATGTTTATGTATATCCCCTGAAGTTTGTTTGTACGCTCCTGCTGTAGTGGTTATTTATACACTATTTAAGGGCCCTTACAGCCACATCTAAACTAGGCATTGTTTACTCGCGACTGACACCAGAGGGAGCTCTATCAGACAATTCAATCAAGAGCTTGTATTCGCCGTTACAAGTTCTGAAACTTGTAACGTATAAACGAATCTGAAGTATAAACACTGGTTGGCTTCCGAGCAAAATACGTCAAAAACTGCTAATGTCAATTAATGGCATTTCTTTCCTATCTACTGAGAATGGCTGCACATCTTTTTCAAAAGGTCTTGCTCTCGCATTATATAGGCTAGTTTGAATTGAACCGTATTCATACACCGGAAGAATGAATTAACACTGCACATGAAATAATGCAAGGGATTTGGCGGGAGCTTGTTTTATCTCCCAAACAAGTATACAGAAATAGATCTTAAGAAGTCTTAATATGAATATCTATTTAATTTGAAAAAGGTAAACAACATAATAACACAAAAGAGATAATTCTTGACTCTACACGAGGAATACCAAGTTGTAGGTAGCGGTGAATCACTGCTTAGTTTTCTTTAAGTAAACCTCCAATTATCTATCTATAGTTTGTTTGTAGAAAGGCAAACCGTACTCAAGACTTTCAAAGAGGTTATTAGGAAAGCAGTAGCGGAACAAAATGAGATATAGGACTGAAACACGGAATAAGATAAAACAACAATTACAATATATAAAGATTGACACGTCTTTTGAGTTACAGGTTTGATCAGAAAGCATCCGTTTTCCCTTCACTCTCTAAAAAAAGAATTCCCTCAGCTTTTCTATCCTTTTATTACGTTTACTAATTACTTTAGTACTTTATTATTTATATAAAGGTGAAATACCCGGATTTCCTTCACTCATAAAATTGATATTTTACTGCAGTAAAAATAACATTTATTTGGTTTTGATATTACATCGCTGACAGCCTTGAACTTTGACCCACACAATGACCCTACCGGAACTTCTTTTCAAAATTGTTATACCATTACCCTTTCAACACAACCGAATTACAAGCTGTAAATTTACACTGATAAAGGGTCGTGATTATATGAACTTATACATGTATGATAATTGTTTATATAATTTATTAGTGAAACAATCTAGTCATTCTGCAATTGTGGTTTAGCTAAATAACATTTTTAACAATTGAAATAGGCGTAGTAATTTTAAATGGAGTTATTTTGTTACATTCGGACAAGTTCGGTAGAGTGGGTTATCCCTTTTCAACATGCACGAGAGCAATATAAATGGTATTCAATCTTCACTGTGTAATACCCTCTATATATTGGAACTGGGCGATATAACTGACAGTATTTGTTTCATCTGATTAAAGTCCACATTAGCATATATTGTTGGCTGAATCCGCCACACGATGTCTTGAAACCCCCAGAGTCCTTCAACTGCCAAAAGCATGGGAATACTTTTATGAACTAGGCAGCAGTAAATATATCGATATATATATATCAATATATACCACTGTATATACTGTACCACTCTCATATTAAAGCAACGTTTTATTGTTGTCCATTTGGTAAGTTGGCTATAGTACTGTAGTCCCTTGTGTTAATTTGATTTTAATTTATGTGGTCACTTATCTGTACAAGGTGGCAAATGAGCTCAGTGGCAAGGAATTCCTAACTTTGATATGTTCTTAACTTTGGGACAGAATGATGCGGCCGTAAACCATCAGTTCATAATACACTATATACTGGACGTGCTTTATCGGTGCAGCACATGAAATACTCGTATATATGTAACGGCCATACATGCACTGCACATAACATTCACAAAGTGGATTAGTTTGCGTTTTATTTCTAGTTTAATTTTTATTGTTGCTCATTATATTTTCCGTTAAGTTGTTACCATTTAATTAAAACAGTATTAGGAAATTGCTGCTAATGGCAATATCACCCATTATGCGTTCAATGTTTCGGAAAGAATGTGTCTGTTAAGTGTTGAATTAAAATTTCTTTTTAAAAACAATTATGGTGTTGTGAATGTTTTTGTCACAATGTTTTACAAAAGTGGACAGGCGACGCGATGTCACTACTTTTGTTTCAGACGGTAGTGGTCACTGAACGTAACAGGTTTATTACCGGGAAAAATTCCTCATACCTTTCTTATAAACATTTAAGTAGTCATAACCAGTATTCTAGAAATTATATAAAGTTTGAAATGATAACAATATGACTTAATCTTTATATCACATGTTTACAATATCAGTGGTTTAGGTGATGGATTCGTGCCAACTTGAAAACAAATCACTATCTTAACCAACGATTGGTCTTAGACGTGAAATGGAATCACTATGCCAAAATGAGCGTATTTGACAAGAGTTACAATTAAAAAACAACACAATTACATGTTAGAATTT
>JAUELC010211663.1:0-17076 GCA_031471745.1 Cryptochiton stelleri | reverse complement strand
AGCAAATCATTATGCTAAATTTTCAGTCATTTACTGTAGGCCTATACAATGTAAGACTTAAACTATAATGACATATTAATGTTTTTTATCTTTATGGTACCATGTAAAACCATTTACTTCTTTTAACAAGATTTAATTGGGAATGTGGATCAGCAAAAATGTGCTGAAGTTTGTTTGTTTGTTTGTTTGTTTGATTGGAGTTTTATGTCATGTTTAAGATTATTTCACTCATGTGCCCGGGGAAAGCCCACGACCTTCCGCAGCTTGCTGGCAAACCGTCGCACGTTAAGCTGGAGCCCGTGGGAGCTGGATAAGAACTCACATCCTCATTGGTGCGAGGCTACAGTGATCATTGTGATTGATTAATTGATTGGGGTTTAACGCCATACTCAGGGGTAATTCACCTTTATGGCGGCGTGCCAACCCGATGTGTGGAGATAACCACTGTTCACGTCACTGGCAACATAAAAGACGAGACAGAAAAAAAAGAAAAAAAGAGAGCAAAAAACGACACCACAAAAAAAAAAATCTACTTCTTGATGCCCGTTAACTCTAAGAGCACCAGGAAGCTCCCGCCCAACCACCCGCGTGATCATTGTGCAATGCACGCTAACCACTCGACCATGGAGGCCCCCAGTGCTGAAGTTAAAAGAGTTGTTTACAATACCTTGTATGATGTCCACACTTTCTGCAGGAGTGTCATCCCTAACACTGCCTTCTGGTTTTGAATCATGGATGTCTCCAAGTATATCTGATATTAGATAAAATGATTCCAGTCATATAAAAACGAAATGTTGAGAAATGAATTTTAATTTAAAATCTATCAACCACACAAATACTAAAGTTCATGTTACATGTTACTAAGAAATGATGATATTTTGATGTTCAGTCAAGAGCTTCCAGTGAACCAGGATCAGCGCTTACTATCCAGGCCAAAATATTCAAAAATAATAATCAACTCCATGTTAACTTGATACTAAGTTGAGTAAAATAATACCCATTTTTTTTTCACACTAAAAAACATATGCCCTGTAAATAGCTTGGAGATTCAAGTACAAATTCTTTAAAAAAATGCTTTTGTATAAGAAAGCTTTTCCAACACAAAGCAGTCTTTAATGCACAGTTCAAGATATATGAGCCATTGAATAGATACACTGTGTACAGCAGAGGTCAAAGTAGGTCAATTAGTGCATTGTAAACAATTTATAGTCAGAACAGGAATAAAGTGTTGTGGATGCGTTCTATCCCTTATCTTAAATAGACATTATGTAACCAATGAACCCATGAAGATATTCATAATGTTTCATGTGTTAACTACATCTACAACTCCTGATGTTGAAACACAATCTATCTATCCGTTATCCCTTATCACCTTTTATAACAAACACAGGGCTTTTTTTGGCTGCGATACCTGTAAATAGTTTTGATTATCCATTTGGATACTTGCAGAAATGTTGTAAATATATGAGTTACTGTTCAGCTGGATACTGGTGGATGCCATTCAGGGGTATCATATTTGATACTCCTAAATTTCAATGAAAAATAAAGGTCTGATTGAAAGAAGTTTGCATATAAGAAGCTATTTTCCGATGAGCTTATAATGCCCTAAACTTATTCACTTCCAAAAACATACCTGTCCGGGTTAAAATGACAGAGGGCCAAAGTCAGTGCCAGTCACGATCTCAGAGTGTCAATATGCCCTGTGTTAAAATTACCAGGGTCAATTTGACCCTTTTTTGTGTGTTTTAAACTAATGCCACACTAGGCAATCTTTCAGCCATATAGCAACATAATAACCCATTCACAATCAATAAATAATCTTAAGTACAGACAAATCTCCAAAGAATAATTTTTGGTAATCATGAAGTTAAAGTGAATTTCCTTAAAAAAATGGATAATTATGAAGGAACTCAAATTAATTAACCCTAGCAATCATCTATCCATAAAGGATCAGACAGCAAATGAACAAACTAAACTTTATTCAATAGCTCAGATTATTATCTTTCTCTAGTGACTATATGAGAAATTATTTGTACACAGACTATGAGAATGGTGACATCATTGACGCCCTGGATAACATGTATAGGATTTTGATCCATTATGGCCATTATTTCCCAAATTTGAGCCTTGAGAGTGAAAACTTCAATTAAAAACAATGTGCATTGTTAAACTATGTATATCTTACAGGAAGTTTATATATTAAGGACAAACTCTTAACATACAAGGACAAAACATGTCTATTCCTATACTCTTACATGTTATCCAGGGCGTCGATGATGTCATCATTCTGATAGTCTGTGTACAAAGAATTCCTCATATAATCACTAGGAAAGCTGGTATCGATTTAAAATTTCACATAGAGAAAGATAATAATCTGATCTCAGAAATAAAGTTTACTTTGTTCATTTGCTGTCTAATCCTTTAAAGATTGATGGTAATATAACCGTATCCAAATTTTATATGACAAATAATGAAATTACTAACCATCAAATTGTACTTCTGACAGTTTCATATTGGCATACTTGCCAACCAAATTATGTTCCTGAAGGAGCATCAATTTGGCAATATCAATCCTTTCAATTAGTCCAGAAGTCTGTCTGTAGAATTCATCATGCACCTTCTGAGTGTGGCCAAGATGGTTACATACATTCTTCATCTGTTGCTCATCTAAACTCAACACCTGTATGGAAAAGGAAGTGAATTAACACCAATATGTAAACAAGAGGACCATAAATTTTGAAGATCACATTTCTGAGGTTGAAGTAAAAGTTGCCACTTTGTTTGCTTGGGGTTTTACGCCGTACTTAAGATTAATTCACTCATATGACGGTGTGCCAGAATTATTAAAGTTGCCAGTGGAAACAATAATATTAATATGCATTTCAAGTGCAGTATTTCAGCAAAATTTTTAATCACTAACATTTAACACCTAAAACAAACATAAATTAAAGTTTTCTGCAAACTTCTGACGCCAACAAGGAAAAAACATAACTTTATTGGCTCAAAATATTTTCTTAAGTCACTTTTAGTTTAAAAACGCAATTCTTTTATTGAAAGTTTAAGCAAATTACAGTATGCACACTTTCTAATCTCAAATAAAGGCAGTAAGAAAAATAAAATTTGAAGTCCAATTGACTCTTAACTAACCATTTTAGATCTATGTTTTCCCAAAAGTTTCAATTAATAATGTTATAATGGGAAATCCGTCACTTTTCCAAAACAATCGACATGCTCTAAAACATGAAAATGAGCAAAGACAGGACTCCCTTTTATAAAGGGAAAACAGCAATGGATGATCGATGCAAGTATGTACATGTAGGCTCTCTCATGAGAAGTAAACTTAAACAAAACTTTCCAGAGTAAAAACATGTGTATCAGGAAATAACAGGAGTTTTGAAACTGGAGAAACAGAAGTTGAAGAATTGGGCCAAGTACTACATGTATTAGAACTTGAATACCCGTTAACTTAATTCGTTACCTGTGCAATGGTTGCTGTGTGTTTACGCAAATTAGTAGCCAGTATCCTGTTTGGTTGCTTTAACTTAAGTCTGCCTTTAACCTCACTTAAAGCATCACCAGCTCGAACAACAGTGTCACCTATTCAGAAAATCAAAAAGGGCACTTAAAGCTCACTGAAAATAACGGATTTCTTCTTAACTTCACACTGACACATTGTTTATGCCTAGTGTTTGCAAATGATTCAGGTAATCGTAAAAACAAAATATTGATGGAAATTATTACGCCTATAAACTTTTAGATGAACCATTTCTATCATGGATTAGGTTCAATTCATTTAAAAGACCATCTCAGTCTCATTCCAGAACTGGTTGGGATATTTTTTGTGATTTTTTCACAAAGAGTTATTGACATTTGGACAGTAATTAAGTATGGTGGGCATTTCAGACCATATGTCAAACATGAAGTCAAATTAAACTCTTTACAGCCAAAATCTTTCAGATCTATTACTTGAATTAAGTTGCATATAACGTTGAAGCTTAAAGATCTGATCAGTTTTTAGTGAATTTGCCTTTTAAAATATTCTGTTTTTTGCAAATTATGAAATGTGGTCCGAGATGTCCTCTTTGACAATTAAGGTCCAAATGGTTGTAACTCCTTGAAGGAAAATCACAAACTCTCTGTGTTCTTCCCCAATCCCAAGCCAGTCACACTACAAGTTATTTGAAAGTGTAAGAAGGCATTTTCTGAAGTTTTAGTTAAAGGTAACAATCTTTAAACAACCATACTTTTAATACAGTAATTCACCCTCTTCAATCACTAAGTACTGCAACTTTTTGTTAAAATGTGGAAGAATTTTAGAATTAAACCTAATAAATTTATATATTCCCTTAAAAGATTTCTTTGGGTCCTTTATAATCATTACCTGTGTTTGCAAACATCAACTGGTTTTCTTTCTTTATTCCTCCCTTCTCCCTGATGGTAATGTCAGATAAGAACTCAAGCATTTTCTTTGCTTCTTGGGGTATTAGAAGAGGCACACCTCTACCAGTCTGAAAAAAAAAAATATATATATATTTTTCTGTTTTAAAATGTCTTCATTAACTTGAGCTTACTAGTTCCCTCAAGACTCCCTATTCTCTATATAACAATACTAAAACCTAGCAGCAATAACCAGACATGTTTTTATCCGTCAAAAATTAGGAGTAGAATCCTCAACATCATTATTTCTAAGACAATCTTTATATAAGTCATATCCTAGTTTCTATTTTATTCATCAGAAAACTTGTAATAGCTCTAGAGAGGTCATCTTGAAATGCAGTTTTAAGTGAGGTCCGTTGTACCTGAACTAGGCGGAAAAAGGACAGACAGACAACCTCTAGAGCAATTTATTAAACTGAATTCACTAAAAAATCATTTAAATTTTAATAATGTTCAACTTTTGTCAAACCAAAGTGCGAACACAACTTTTGTAATGGATATAGTTTTCTTAAATGTTGTATTGATCTCTAGCTGAATAAAATATTGATTTATACTTACTTATGTTTGTATTTTTATAATACTCACTTTATTTAGTTAATTAGGGTTTTACGCCTTACCTAAGATTATTTCACTTAATATACAACGGCAGCACCAGCATAAATGGGGGAGGAAAGCCGGATAATGACCGAAAACCCTGAAACTTCTGCAAATTGCTGGCCACCTTACTACTTAAAGCTCAAGAACAATTCATGCAGCTACGCCCAGAAATAACTTACTACATAATTGGTGGAATGGACTCACTTACTGCAAATCACATAAAACTTAGGATGACCACAAACACTATTTTCTTTGCATAATTACACATATACTATGGCAAGTTATGAAACAAATTCCAGTTCTCTGACATAACTTGGTAAAATCCTGAAATCCCTTTCCCAGAATGTGTTTTAACGAGTTTTAAATCCTTTCTGAAGAGGTGATTTTTTATCAATAATTTTATGTCATTTACAGTGTTTTTGAACGTTGCATGTATCTCTTGTTGAATAACATACTGGTTACTTACCTTTCCACGAATTTCAACTAAATCCTGCGACTCTAGCAGTTTCTTTTCAAAGTTAGTCAAATTTTGCCGCAACCCCATTTCAGTTTCATCCAGAGATGGTCTTTTGAGGTAAGCATCAACACTGCAAAGTGATCAAGGTACAACATAACTAATCAAGAATATTTCACTTTGTTTACAACAGAGTTGCATTTTGAACTGCTCTTTATTATACAGGCAAGCTACAGCACAAAGAATGAATGCTCAACAAGTTCGACCTCCAGAACAAATGTTTGAAGTGATTGATTGGAAAAACTACAAGTGCTCTGGAACTGAATATTATATTTTTTGTAGCCCCAAGTTTCAACTTCGTAAAAGTTCAAAAATTGTGTTCCTACACAGTAACACTTCTTACTCTCTGCATAACGTGCTACTTTGTTAAGTGATCAAGGGGTCGAATTTGTTGAGCATTCAGGGTAATAAATTATTAATACAACAATTAGGAATCAAAACTCGTTGCAGAAGAAACCATTAACACCTGCTGCAAAATAACAACACTGATTTACCATTAAACCCCCACCTGCAATACATTGGATGTGGATAGGTCAGGGAATTTTTCATAGCTCAACTATATTAAAAAAAACTATTATACTATTACTTTAAACCTAAACAATCATAATTACCTGAGACTCTCTAATTCTCCGGGTCGTCGTCTGTTATACAGTAGGAGACGAGCTTCTGTCAATATGGTCACCTCTCGAAACAATCCAACACTTGGCTCCGACAGATCTATCTCCTTCATTCGTTCAACAAGATAAGACGCAAGTTGCACAATATCTTCTGGTATTGGCAGAGATTTCCCCTTATTGAAATGTCTCTCTTCTAGGAGAACACGGGCAATTTTGCTTACCCTTACAGCCCATTCCAACTGAAGAAGTCTCAAAAAATCTGAAGCATCTCGTTTCCCTGGCTCATTGTTAATCTTTATTGAAAATCCAAGTTTAACTGAGGCCAGACGTGCCAAGTCATATCCTAGTTTTAATGCAGTGCTGGGATTTAAAAGTTCCTCATGTTCAGTTTCTTTGCATGCTTTCAGTGAGCATTCAACTGCGAGGTCAAAATGTGCTGGAACCAAGAAATCTGTCATTGAAGCATCTTTCTTTCCTGAACAGTCCCTCATCAAAGAAAGCAGTCGTGCAGCGAGTCTCATTCGGAAACTTGTGAAATTCTTTCTTCTTAGTTTGTTCCCTAAATTCTTTGTCAACCATAGATCCCCTAATGACACAATAAGTTGATCACTTTGTGCAATATCTGTAATTTTGTCTCTTGTCATTGATGGCAACACTTCTTTAAGCAATCTCTTGGATGCGTTCGTTGTAATTTGTCCTTTCATTATTTTCGATTGTATTATGGACGATCCTTTCGAGTAATTCTCTTCATACACAACTTTCGAGTGACCAGCTTCAGGGTCAGAAACTGGACAAACATTTCTGTGTTTAGTGATATGTTCCAATATAATCCATTCTTGACATCTAGTACACGGGCCATACTTAGAGACGTCAAAGATGTTCGAATCTCGGCGTCTTGGGAGAATAATTTCACCTTGTTTGCTTGTAAATACTTTCGTATTGTGAATATCGTTTCCTTTGTTTCTAAGTAAAGTCTGCAGTTTATGCAATTGTGTTTTGAGAGGACCCTTTTCCTCTTTATTTGCTTCCTCAATTTTTCTTTTAAGATCAACAATGGTTGTAATTTCTTTACAACTCTTGTGAGCATGTTCAAAATGGGTCTGAATGTTGGTCATTAGTTTTCTACAAAAGTAACAACTGTGTCTTCGGTCATATGTTCGTCCGAGCAAGGACTTGTCATTTGACTTTTTGATGTATTTCTTTGTGAAAATTGTTGGATAATTTATGTCAATTAAGCACTCTTCTGGTTTTAAATTGTTCCTCTCGGCAGGTGAAGACCCCTCATCCAAAGGTTCAACATTATGCCCTTGCAGAATGCCTTCTGCACCTTTCTTCAAATCTTCATTTACATTGTTGATCTTAGCAGAATCATTTGTTTCTATTTCTTTCATAGACTTTTCACTTCTATCTATCTCTTCAATATCTTCACTGTCTGGATCCTCCACTTCAAATTCCTCGTTCATACATTCAGTTTCATCAAAAATATCTGAAACTTCATCTTCACTGTCATGACTGTCCGGGACATAATCTGTATCAGAATCACCCCTTTCATCCACTTCAGGTTCAATTACTGAATTCTGGTTTATATGTAGTTGATGAATAATGGCATACAACTCATTTTTGTCAGTCTGTGGCTTTATATTTGTGGCAAGTACTTCATCTGACTCTTTAGGAGGAAGACTAATGTTGGGTGGTTGTTCAACAGGGTAGCTCTTTAAAAATTGGAAGATTGAGGATTCGATTTGGTCCTGGGGCTGTTGATTTGTGGCAAGTACTTCATCAGACTCTGCAAGAGGAAGACTAAGGTTGGGTGGTTGTTCAACAGGGCAGCTCTTTAAAAATTGAAAGATTGAGGATTCGATTTGGTCCTGAGGCTGTTGATTTGTGGCAAGTACTTCATCAGACTCTGCAAGAGGAAGACTACGGTTGGGTGGTTGTTCAACAGGGCAGCTCTTTAAAAATTGGAGGATTGAGGATTTGATTTGGTCCTGGGGCTGTTGATTTGTGGCAAGTACTTCATCCGATTCTGTAGGAGTAAGACTAAGGTTGGGTGGTTGTTCAACAGGGCAGCTCTTTGAAAATTGGAAGATTGAGGATTCGATTTGGTCCTGGGGCTGTTGACTTGTGGCAAGTACTTCATCCGACTCTGTAGGAGTAAGACTAAGGTTGGGTGGTTGTTCAACAGGGCAGCTCTTTGAAAATTGGAAGATTGAGGATTTGATTTGGTCCTGGGGCTGTTGATTTGTGGCAAGTACTTCATCCGACTCTGTAGGTGTAAAACAAAGGGTGGGGGGAACAACATCCCTCTCAATGACTTGGTTCTGCTGCGCTCTGGTTCTTATAATATCGTCTTCATATTTAAAAAAAAATATGGACTGTTCCTTTTCTTCAACTTGTCTGTAGACATCAAAACAAAAGTAAACGTTTTTATTAATGACGTGGAAAAATTATCTCCGTGTGTTAAAGTAACGCGGTCTCCCAAAAATGAGAATTTTTGAGTTACCCCAAATGCTCAACAAATTCAACCCCTGCATCACTTAACAAAGTGGCATATTTGACATAATGCAATTGGTGTAAAGGCAATACTTTTTTTCACATTTTTAGGCTTTCAAGCATAGCTGGAAAGCCTAATGTTCTCGCTCGCATTATTTTTTTTTCTTATTTTTTTCCGTTGTCCTGCCACCAAACGGGGGCATTATACGTTTTCGGACAATGAATGATTATGGTGTTATACAACATGTGAAAAAGTTCAGCTTTAAAATGACAAGAAGGTTTACATCAAATATTTTACTCTTTCCTCCATAATGAAACGGAATGACACATTGAACATTTTCCACAAAAAGAAAGCTCTATGAAGCCTTAAAGAATTCATGTAATATTAGTATATTAATATAATTTTACATAACTATATTCATGAAAATTCTTTTAAAAAAAAAAAAGTTTTAATTTTACTCCTATTTTTTGATTTTTTTAAGTTTACAAAGATCTCTAAATTGCACCCACCAAATATGGAAAATTATGGGTTTGTCAGTGTTGGCATCTTTAAATATCTACATATGCATATCAGATTGCATGTATCTTTTAATACCCTAAATGTTCAACAAATGTGATCCCTTAAAGAGGATATACCTCAGAATTTTGGTATTAGCTTTATCATAGTTTCGTGAAAATTCAACACTTTTCTTCTCACAACACTGATTCACACTACTTGTGAAAGAAAAAGGTAAAAAAAATGCGGTATTTCGATGAGTTTTTTCGATATGCACAAATGACTTATCGAGGAAGCCTTCGTAGTAAATATTCCCGCCAAGAAGAGACAATTTTCTATTTAAGGCCATAGCAGACAGATGGCTTCCATATATGGTGGATTTTCTCACACTTTTCTCTTTGATGTAAACAGAGAGATATCCGAGTTACGGAGTCGCCTCTGTATAAGGTAGGCCTCATAAATTTTCGTGCATACATAAGTCATCGTAGCGCGGGTCGCTTTATAGATTTTACAAACTTTATAATTATTTTAATACGGTACATCGCACATTCACGGCGGTGATATTTTCTGAAAGGATATAATTTGGGCCATACAAGAAAAATATAGAAAACCCGGTTTTAATTCGTTTCAGTTGATATTTGGCCTAAATTCTGAGGTATAGCCTCTTTAATCACTTAACAAAGTAGCTTGTCTTGCAGGGACACAACTTTTGTATTTTTATAAAGTTAAAACTTATGGCTACTCACAAATGTAAGTTTCAGTTCCAGAGTACTTGTAGATTTTGCGATAAATCATTTTGAACTTTTGAGATCAAATTTCGTTGAGCATTGTTATAATTTTTGTTCCCACGGCTACAGAAACTACATGTTGGATACAACATATTACTTATTCTGCTGTTTATTGTCAACACTTCATGAATTGCCATATGTTGTCATTATGAAGGAACAGTGCAACATTTAATTTGGGATGGTATTTTTGCTAATGGTATCATCAGAGGGTTTTAACATCCAGTTTTTGTCATATATCAGAAAAATAATTATAATATAAGCTTCTACAGTTCCCTGTTATGTAGCAGCAAACCCCAGTGCAAAACTTGTCAGTGTTCTAGAAAAACTGCTTTTTATTTTACAAAAACTATGAACTTAAATGCAAAAGCAAATGTGAAATACAATACCCTTCCAGTCCAATAATTTCACACAGTTAAATCGAAAATGTACAAGAATGCTGATGAAAAATATATTAACTGCAATAAAGATAAGAGTCAAATGGGCTATCGTGGTCTTATTGATGTAACTTTAGCGTAAGACATCATTTTAACCAGTGTCGATAGATCAATTAGGTTCTGGCATTTCTAAACTTATGTTGAGAAGTTCTCTAGAACACTGACTGTAACATAAAGCAGTAAATTCAAAGTCGCAAAGCAAAGAAGCACAAAATGAAAGAATACACTATGAAATGGAATTTCTGTCAAGTGAACATTTTAGCATTCATACAAAATATGTGTGAATTTAAGGAAATATGAAGAACAAAATTTATTTCTTGCATGTATTTAATCATTTTGGCCAAAAATACAGGTAAATGTAAGAGAAGGTAATGGGAAATTAAGAATAAATTAATTGTGGAAATTAACATCGGGGAGATTGCTTTGTCATTATGTGAATCACGCATCATGAATATATTAAAGATCAACTGTTACTGCAGCTCACTTTCAAGAACATGTACAAAGTACAGTACAGTAACACCCTTAAACACAGATCACAAAATTTACACTATACTGGTGTCTGTTACAATTATGTTTGTTAAAAATTACATCACAAACAATATTACATGTACTTACTGCTGTTTCTCTCCAAAGAATCCAATGGTGACTTTTTTTTCACCTTATCTGTCTGCCACAAACCCTGGTCACCACACCCCAAACTCTAATGGACATATTACTAGATCTCCTGTAAACAATAAGTGAAACTCTTGTAACATGCCATATCATGAGCACTGTTTAAAGCAAACGGCAGATTAATATAAACGCTATGACCATGATAAAGCTAATGTGTGATACTTTTAATGAATGACAGAAGGGTTTAAAACAAATTACCTCAATCCAAAATACTGAATATGGGAAAACAATGTTAAATTCCTAGCCCTATAAATAGTCTGCTAGCTTCATTACATTATACTATCGTCCTAACGTCCACTGGGCTATTAAATTCCAAGTGTGTGTGAAGCAAAGTTCATGGAAGATTCTTTACAAGCAACTCACTTAAACTAGGTCATAATTCCATCTGTGAAAAAGAACATCCCATCTTCTGGAAGTCACCCACAAAATTAATGCTATTACACATAAGATAAAGACAATCAAAGCCAACAATATTTGCTCAGCCAGTAGATACTTCAATGTGTCATCCATTTTTACTGTTGAATTCTGGGGTAAAGTTGCATCATGGGATTTTGCAATTCAAAGAAATAAAGAGTTAAATTGTAATCCATACCCTATGAGTTAACAGAGCCTAATACCAGTGAGTTAACTTGAAATCTGCTTCCCATGTACTTGAGATAGTTATTTTAGTAAAAATCCAAAATGTCTTAAACTTGTGAGTTAAATTGCAGTTCAGATTCTATAAGGTACAATGTACATTACTTCAGTGTTATGATGTAAAATCTTTGATACCTTTACAAGCAATTCAGTCAAAGGAAAAAAAGACCTGTGAGTTAAGCTGTAGTTTAGACACAGAGTACACAAGCCAAAACATGACAGCCTGGAGCTTGGCCTGGGCAGTTCAGATCATGAATATCAAGAGACTTTAGCAGGTACATGTACCTGTTTTTCTGGGCAAATGTCTTTTGAGTTTTTTTTTGTTGCATTCTTAACCTTATGAGTTAACAATGTCTATGACTTGAGAGTTACTATTATAAATCCTATGTCATGACTTGAATGAAAAGCAAAAAAGATTTGTCAGTTGTAAGTCCAGACCTTGTGAGTTAACTATACTAGATACTTAAAAGTGCCCGATGCTAGAGTAGTCAGTATAAATTTGAATTTGCTTCACAAGTATGATAGCGAATCTATTCATCAAAGCGCAAAATGTCTAAGACTAGTGAGTAAAATTGTGGTGAAAGATTTGTGGTGAGATCATATATATGACCATTTTGAAAAGGCTATTAAGAGGCGAAACGCGTAAGTGGCTTGAATACAAGTTTATTGTTAATATTAAATTAGTCACTTGAGTTTTTTTTTCATCGTTTACTGCTTTAGCTCACACTAAAGTTAGTGCTTTCTTACCGGACCTGCCGCGCACAAAGACCTTTTTCTACTTTCTGATAGATATGTATATATATATCTGTTAAATTTTTAAACTATAAACTGACCTATTATCTACAACATCAGTATTCTCATCTTACCTTGTTTGAAATCAAGTCTTGCTTTTTTGGCATGATCTACAAAACAAGACAAGAGGCATGTGAGCCTTAGCATTTAGTCAATTAAAAGAGTAATTAAAAAAATATAGTTTGTTTTGCAATTCTATAAAATGATCCTACATGTAAGGGCTCGAAATAGTGGGTGCATAGGTACACCAGTGCACCCAGATTTTTCTTTGTGCATCCAAATGTTCCAGCTGGGTGCACAGTGTGCATCCAGAATATTTTGCCAAGACTATTAATAAAGTAACTGAACAAACTGTAGATGACCTAAACTGCCTACTGCCTAGATTTCAAAGCAATTGTTGGGATTTTCTCATGCACCCAATTTATATATTTAGGTGTCCTGGGTGCACCCAAGTTTTTTGTTTTAATTCGACCCCTGCATGTGTCAATTGTTAAAAGTGTTGGCACCCTTATGAAGAAAAAATGTGAGCTGAACCTTTTGAAATATGGCTCTTTCATATTTTTATTTCAACGCTTGAGTTTAAAATGCCTAATTAATGAAAACACTAAAACTTATTGAATTTTTTTCATTTTAGCATCATTTGCAAGTGATTTTTCTGTCAAATAGTATTTTACATGTATTCAACTTTAGCACAGAGCCTCTTTTCTTTTGCTGAAAAAAAAATCTGCAATACATACCATTATTTTCCTTGTCCTTCATCTTTCGTTTTCTTGGCATCATGGACTAAAAAATAAACAAAACTATTCCACTTAATCAGGTTAGGAGGTAATCTTAAATGTGAGATTTAGATTGTGTTTAAGTGAAATATTTTTATTTGAATTGCACTATTTCCTGCTCTTCCTGCATATTATTTCACTACAGATATAAGCTCAGGCCAAGTGGAAAAAACGTTTGGTCTAGTGTTACCCTGCCCATCCTGCTATTTTTTTTACCTCGTTGGCCTTTAGCTTGTCTTAATTTGGCCACACCCTGTAATTAACCAAATTAGCAGGCGGTACCGAAATGAGTTCAGACCATATATTTTCGTATGTTTCATAAAACATATTTAAAGTAAAACTTACATACAGGGTTTTCATTATCTTTTTATGTAGGAGCCTTTTTCATGAAAGTAGGGAGCTGACAACAATAGGCCGGGGTCCCTGGGCCGCGGAAGCTCTGGATATGCTAGAAGCCCGGAGAGGCATTCTGAGCGATTTTAGACCTAAAAAATCAGGATCAAACTCTGACTTTTTAACATTTTTTATATAAGTTGATTAAATAAATTGAAAATAATGAAAATTATTTTAAAAAACTAAGATACTCTAGTCTTCATACGACAGACATTACTGACAATATGCTACACGTTTGTATATTGCCAGTCACCCCAGGGCAATGTCATATAGGTGAAATACCCCTGAACAGCTTTAAACACCAAACAATCTATCCCTTTATGTTTCAGATTTGAATTTTTTTTTTTACCAAAATGTACAAGTTATAGTCTACCTTATGCTAGAAGTGTTAAAATAAAAATCCTCAAATAAATTGAGAAAAATTATTCAATTAGCTTATAAGTCATTAGCGTAAATTTATCCCATGAATTTTTGTTCTCATTCAAAATAACTACTGAAATATACACTGACATACCACAATGAATTACTTTCGTTTTCACTCACTGGCAAAAATCTAAAATTTTGATTTATAAAACATTTATTTCTGCAAAACATGCAACTGGTAGGACTTGTAGCTTTCAAGTTGCACTTTTTAAATTTATATTGAGTATAATTACTTGCCGGCGCGTTTCTCGGTTTTTTAACTTCACAATTTTCAGCTCTATGTTCAATATTGGCGATCCTTACTGCTGGCAAAGTTTTGAACAAAAAACAATTAAAACATTTCTAGGAAGAAAGCTTTGCCTCACTATTGCTAGATTTCGCTCAAATACTTCCAGATTGAACATTTCTTCCACGAATCCATGTACAGGGCCATATATATCTGCGTATGTTGAAGTAACCATTCGGGGTCCAGATTTTCGTCACCAGTCGTATTTTCGGTAAATGCATTCCTGTTTCGGCTTTAATGCATTTGAGGGGAAAGCGGAGATATATAGATTGGACACTTTACTTATGAAATGTGTCTCTAAGAGAATGCCTATGGCTCTAATTACAACAAAGAGTCAAGTGGATCGATGCATAGAAATGACGGTTACAACAACAACATATCAGGAAAGTGCTTTTTTGCGAGAATCCAGAATCGCAAATTCATTATTATTTTATCTTAGACTCATAAAACTTAAAATCGTTACTTCGGTTCACGATTCCTAGCATAAAAAGATGAATATAACTTACATGTGTGCTGACAGACCGTTGGGATTCCTGTAGCTTACGTCTCTGGTGAAAAGTCAATCTCCTGCTTTCCGGAAGTTGTCGACTGCGCATGCCTTTCGCGCTCAGCAAAAAATAAAAAGGCGCGAAATAGCCATTGACAGCTGAGGTAGTGAAAGGGGGGCAACTCTTATTCAGCCTGTTGGACACTTGGACAACTATTTAGTCTTATAATTATGAGCTAATTTTTAGATAGTAATTTTAACTCACAAGGAGTTGATAGGTCAATTTTGGAGGAAGAATTATGAGTTAAACTCCTTATTCTTTGTTACCTCCTAAGTATGGACCAGACCAATTCATTAACCCATACTTGCTTGAATGCTAGCACGGACGGACTGATGGACGGACGTCCGGATGGACAAACAAACAAAGCATATTTATTGCTAATGACCCTCACATGGATAAAGGAGTGTAAAGATTCCCCGACGTATTGTTGATAATTCCGGTTAATGTAGAATTGTATTTGGTTCGGGCAATAACTTTCTGTACCAGCTCTATATCACCACTCTCACATGCTTCACGAAACTCTGAAACATAAACATACAAGAACGGACATGAGAATGAGGTTTGATTGATTGAATGATCGACTTATTGGTGTTTAATGGGGTGCTCAAGGGTAATTGACATATATGACGACAGTGTACTCGAACGGTAAATAGCCACACTAACAGTCAATGGGTGAGGGAAAGCGCACTCGACGCCGCTGGCAACAAACAATGACAAGATACAAGACAACCACACGACATAAAACATGGTTTGTTTGGGGTTTTACGCCGTACTTAAGGTTATTTCACTTATATGACGGCGTGCCAGCCCAATTGGGAAGGAAACCACCCTCGACGCCACTGACAACAAACAATGACAAGATACAAGACAATCACAGGACATAACAGGATGCCACAACAGCTTCTTATTGCCCCTTAGCTCTGAGAGCACAAGGGCAACACGAAGCTCCCTCCAACCGCCCGCCATAAAACATGGTGCAATAAAACAAAGTGTGAAGGACACCACAACAAATCAGCTTCTGAACTAGGGCATGAAGCTAAGCCAAGGACAACATGTTCTCAGCATAATCATCCTGTCTTTACTTACCACTGGAGGAACATTAAATCAGCTTCTGAACTAGGGCATGAAGCTAAGCCAAGGACAACGTGTTCTCAGCATAATCATCCTGTCTTTACTTACCACTGGAGGAACATTCATTTTCCGACAGAGCAAAACACTTCATATTTTATGGTTTGTTTTAGTGTGGCTATTTACTGTTAGAGTACACCGCCGTCATATAAGTGAAATATCTTTGAGTACGGCGTTAATCACCAATCAATCAATCAATCGATCGATCCACCAACAATCCGCCTGTGTTTAATAATATTCATTTTAATAACTTCATCAAGGATCATACACATTTAAATTGTTCTTCCCTGCATGATGTCTTTGCCAGAGTGCAGTCATCAAATTAAGCTACAAAAACAATATGCAGACAAATAGTATATTGAACACCCAGGCCCAGATTGGGAAATTTTGAATAAAGACTATACATGTAGGTGAGGTTGACTTCAAATAGTAGCCTTATCAAACACAGAGAAATAGTGTAGCCTTGCAATTGAAGGATTTGTTTGTTTCTTTGATTGGGGTTTTACACCATATTTAAGGCTTTTTGGCTCATATGACAGTGTGTCAGCCCAATGGGTGAAAGAAACCATCCTCAACACCACTGGCAACAAACAATGACAAGTCAAAGATAAGAGTCAATCACAGGACATAATTAAATGCATGGTGCAATAAGACGAAAGTGAGCATATTTACAGGGCTTAACACCACAACAGATCCCTTCGCCTTTCAGAAAGCTCCCTACCACCGCCCGCTGCAATTAAAGGACCACGATAGAGTAAAGCCAAGGACATGTTGACGTGTGATCCACCGAAACTGAAGGCAACTGGACACAGTCGACATGTTCGTGTCGAACATGTCAACATTTTACAGAGCGCTTGCGATCCACTGCAACTGAACATCACCGAATGGCTAAGAAACAGGTCAACTGCGATCAAGAGCAACTGGAAATAATTGCGCATGCTCACTGTGTAGCCATATCACAGTCACATGATCAAAGCTTATCATGTGACGCAATCAAAAAAATACCCCATTTACCCAAAGTGAATGTTATTTATTCAATATAGCCT
>JAUELC010211553.1:0-10707 GCA_031471745.1 Cryptochiton stelleri | reverse complement strand
AACGACATTTAATGTGCATAATTCAGAGTTATAACAGTTAATTATTTTATATGCTACATAACACACTTGTCCGTTTACCTACATCAGTTGGGACAGAGCCTTAATTACTATAGATTCAGTATGATTATGATTTTGCCTTAATAACTTGTCGATTTATATACATTTCACTAATTCGCCGGATTAGAGATATCTGTAAATGGTTTAGATATATCTCTAATTTAATGAGAGATAGCCTATCTTTTAATTATTTAGAGGTATATTTAATTCATTTACACATATCTATTGACCTTTTACATATATCTTTTATTCGTCAGAATTAGAGATTTATCTAAATAAATTAAGCCTACAATGTATGTCGTATACAGATTAAATGATTGGTCTTCTATTTACCATCCTTATAATTCCACACATATATATGTGAAGACCGCATGAATTTATTGTATATGTGGGACGTTTGAATGAACGGGGGTAAAATGGCCCACGGAGGGGTTAAAGGAGCCCTTTTACCCCTTTACACACGTGCCGTTGTGCTCCGCGATGGCTATAAAGGAAACATGACCATATTACAAATTCTTGCACGCCTGTTTCCCAGTTCAAACTCATTCCCAGTCGTTAAATAACACCCATAAATCCAGCAGTTTTACTTGAACCAAGGGAACACTGCCATATGACAGACAAGTGTTTTCTCATAAACCTATTATTAAATCATGAGATCCCTCACTTTTTGGCTTGAAAAGATTTTTTAAGCTTTATGTGATTTAGTGTTAACCTCACCGGTATATAGTACAAATTAAGAAAAAAATTTGTTAACAATATAAATTGTGACTTCGCGTAGCTTCGGTGTTTACCACGGATGTCATTATCTTAACTCATGTGTATCTATGCGACATTTTCCCATGATTCCACCCTGTTTTTCGAGAATCAAAGCTATACAGCCTGATTCGGAGACACAATACGACAAGTAGATAGCCTACATTACAGGTGTACTCTCACACAATTAAGATTCCCGAATAAGGTTTATTAAATATAAATAATTAACAGTTTAAATACTGCATACGTGAGCTTTTTGGTTAAGAGTAAAGGCCTATATTATTAGTGATTACAGTGATATGCAATCTTCTTCAGCTTCAATGTTCAATACTGACTCAGTACTCAGTACTTCGTCGAATTCATTTACCGGCGAATTATGTTAGGTTGGCATTGTTTGTGTTTATATATAATATGTTATTGCTTTGATTTAAGCATTTTATTGTTGTATATCTAGACGTCCTTGAAAGTACACGTAGAGTATTTCCTACTGTAGCCATTGAAAATTATTCGTAAAAAAGAGGATCTATGTATATCTATGATTGAACTTGATGACACTCGTGAAGTCCGGCATCTATATATACGTTAACTGTGTTGACAAATATGGCCAGTGTTGTGTATGTTGAATGCAAGCAGCTGTCTCTCTGTGATTACGGGTTGTTTCTTTCCAGATCTGACAGCAAAAATAGGGACTGTTTGTTTTGTAACAGCTGGTGATTTTCCTTGTTATAAGCTTATTATCCTCTCACATTCGGAACGCAGACTGGAACATTTCTGGATCCAATCGCTATTCACCTCCTGTATCATCGATTTAACGACAGAGATTGCCGAATGTAAGGTCGTACAGTACAGACTAGAACTAACTTAACCTTTAACGCGACTGGAACAAAAACAAAAACTCGCCTAAAACGAAGCACGAATCGCGCCAGTGCGCTCTGATGCGTCTCAGTCGCGTTGAAATAAAAACAAAATCGAATCTATACGTTTTTTGCAAACGCGTTATGATGAATAAAATATAACTTTTAGGGTAGGCGCGTTTTTCTTATTTCGTGATCGCGTCTGCCTTTAACAGGAGCGGCAAAGCAGACGCATGTGAGTCGCGCTAACCAGCGCCTAAACTATTTGCTGCGTCAGAATTCGGTGCGTGTTAGTGCGTCCATACGTCAAGTTAGTTCTTGTCTGTACTGTATGTATATCCGCATCATTTCCCCCTGTTTGCGGGTCGTCTTTAGAGATTATACATGTAGCTGGTTTCAGCAACAAGCTTAGGGTAAATAATAACACATCGAAAGCCAGCCTATGCTAAACAAGATGGCCCTCTACAGTCATTAGAGGTGAAATCTCACAGAGGATTTATGAATAATGTTTTGAATGTACTTGAGCTTCAGGTCAGGATTGATTCGCGAGCATTATAACGGGTGGGTTGGTGGGAACTTCCTATGTCCCGGTACTCTTTGAACTAAAGGACAACACGGAGCCGATTGTTGTGGAGTAAATGCTCTGTAAATGTGTCGTTTATTTGATTTATTTATATATTTCTTTGATAAAAGACCAATAGATCCATAAAAGGAGTAGAAAACAAAAACAAATTATAGACCCTATTGAGTTGTTAACAAAACTACTTTTATTTTTTTTCTGGTTCTTTGCTTTCCACTGAACTCCATTTAAATGGAGATACTGTTAGTAAAAGGTACCGTGGAATCGATATGCTTTATTGGGTTAACTGATGTTACCGAACATCATGGAAATGAATATATATCAAAATGTTGTGTGACATTTGTTTGTAACTTTATCCCATACTTTAGCACTATTTCTGTTTTGCCAGGTTCGAATTTGGAGTCATTTTGGGCAGTTGTTATCCGCAAAAAATAACTAAATAAAATATGGCGTAATAAGTCCACCATACATTTTACTCACAGTACCACAATTTAACTGGCATTCAGTGGTAAAGTAAGAATCATACAAACAAATTAATACCAGTTTTTTTAACAACTTGATAAGGCCTATAAATTGAATACGACTATTTGTTTTTGTTATCTTCCTCATTAACATGGCAGGGTTAACGCCATATACATTGTCAAATAACAGTTGTATTAGTATTTGTTTATTTGTAAGTTGATGTGAGTCTTTTTTTTAGATATAGAGTTTCTGTTGTAATTATTCTTCGGTTGGAAATTAAAACAAATGGCTGGCGGCTGGATGGAGCTTCGTGTTGCCCTGGTGCTCTCGGAGAAAAAGGGCAACATGAAGCCAATCTGTTTGTGGCGTCTAGCACTGTAAATTTGCACACTTTGCCTTAATGCACCACGCATTATGTTCTGGGCCTATCTCGTATCTTTTCATTGGTTGTTTCCAGTGGCGTCGAGGATGGTTTTCTTCACCCATTGGGATGACACGCCGTCATATAAGTGAGATATCCTTACTCCGTTTTTAAGTACGGCGTAAAACCCCAATCAAACAAACAAATAAAACCAATGTGACATCAACCATTAAGGGTCGCTCCCGTGATTACATCCGTTAAGCTGTATGCCTGTATTGCTCGGGAGCCGATGATCTTCTTCGACAGGTTTAAGTTTTTCAAAATGACAGGCTCTCGGATTCATTTTAAAACCGGCTCCCGGATTAATTTTAAAAATCCAAATTATTCGCTCTGATCAGTCCAATGCAACAATTTCGATTTTATACACATAAAGAAATCATGCTGAGATACAAAGATACTGAATCGACGATTTAGCAATTAACCTGTATTAAGTCACCGCTCCGCTGCCAGTAAGTTTACAAATTTTCAGTCCGCAACCAAGTTGGTTGCGTGAATTATACGACTTGAACCGATTAAACGCTGTTACTATCTATAATGAGAATTAAGGTTAGGGCTGGCTGATTAAGGCTATCTGTGATAAAAGTGGTTTTCCATATATTTCATAATTTCTGTCATGGCTGTCCTATAGGTGTGATATTTATCGTGTATATATTCCTAACAACTCATCCACTAAGTCCGTCAGTGATTAAGGGTTTCTTGAAATATACATGACAAGGAGAGAAGAGACTGGTTATTATTTTTGACAGCCGACGGTTCGCTTGTCATTAGCATGTTATCCGGTGACAGTATAAGTAGTACTAGAACTGGGTCAATCAATATAGCTAAAAACTAGTTGATCAAAAATAGAAATGGTGGTAACATATCATATGTATATTGTCGACATTTTATATCACCATCCTTCAAACATTGTTGCCCTCTGGCTAAGGGCAACATGTTCGGAGCACAGTCATCTTGTCTTTACTTAACACTGAAGGAAAATTTATTTTCCAACAGAGCAAAACACTTCACATTTTATGGTTTGTGTAAGTTTGGTTATTTACTGTTACCGCCGTCGTATAAGTGAAATGCCATTGAGTACGGCGTTAAACACAAATCAATCAATCAATCAATCTAGTATTGTTATTTCCCGCTCTTCAACATGAAACTTTAGGTATAGAAATATTTGGAATCTATGATGGCAGAGAGTCTAGTCTCCAGCTTATATATATTTGTACATTTTCTTTGGGGTTTGACTATCAAGAGTATTTCACTAATATGACTACATTGCATTGCCAGTATTCTGGTGTAAGCCGACAGAAACTCTCGTTCAAACCACCTCACGATAGGCCTATCCCCAGTCACCATTGATCTTTCCTCGTATCACCCAATGTCTCTTTCCATTTTCTCCCGATCATGGCCAAAGTTGAACTATTTACATCGTGACAACGCTTCATTTTAGTTTCTTTATTACTTCAATATGACCAAATTAGTTTGTATGCGGCAGACTGCAATATAATGACGATTTCAGATGATGTTACACGAGAGTAAAACTGGTCACAATCAATAGGAACAGCAGAAAAGCCTATCACAACACAAACGTGGCACAAACGGACAAAACTTGCAAGGTAACAGTTGACTACTCCCAGAAACTAGGATTCACCGGTCCATCTACCGCTGAGGTGAGTCCTAGTGCTGTTTTCAAATTCGTTATCCATTCATAGATCCATGCGCCAGCAGCCAACGTCAGCAGTAACAAAAACAGCAAGAAAATAAAACGGAATTTAATTTTGCAAACAGCTAATCTATTGTGATCATCATCCAACAATTGTATTTCCCAAATCGTAAATCTACCTGGCATGCGAGCCCGATTTCTGCAACCGTCTGAGCACGTACATGTAAACTGTAAATGCCCCATAAAATCACGCCTATTCGCGCTATCTGTCGCCTGGTTGTCTCTATGCGTCACGTGATGTCCAAGGTATTTAGAAGTGCAAAATGCCGATTGGTAAAACACCGGAGTTTTTACGGGGTAATAACCTCTGGTTCCTTTGAGCTACCAGTAGCCTAAACGACACGGCATTAAAACAAGTTAATATCGCCAGTCAGCAAAATGCTTCGGGCAATATGCATTTATCGTCAACCAACCGCGCTACCTATTAAGAACGTAAGACTGGATCTTGGTTATATTAATTTAATAATACATTTATTCAGTAATATAATATGTCAGGTATACTCAATAACACTAGGTCACATATAATACGGTCCATATGTTTACTTCCGCATTTCTTCGATTAAAGAGTGTATAACTTAATTGCATTTAATAGAAATCTTATCTGTCTTCCAGTGGAACTTGTTGAACAAATTGGTTGTATAATCGATGCTGATATATGGAAGAAATGGATGCAGGAATTGTTTTATAATGTGAAATAATTAATCATCGATTACGTCATTTTATCAAATTATTATGTTTGCACATTTAAAACCTTTAAAGATTGTCACAAACGATTCACATTAATGTTGAATTGAAAGTAGATAACAATTCACCATTAGTATCTTATTTTCTAATTTAGTAGCCATCGCGTTTTCCTGATTTGTCACAGAAATGATTAGAAACTCAGAACAGACAAACTGATGGTTGACTGAAACTTCCTGTGCCCCGGTGCTATCTGATCTAAGGGGCAACATGACAATGATTTGTTCTGGTGTCTTACACACTGTATTATTGCACCACGTTTTGTGTCATGTGCTTCTCTTCTATCGGGCTGGCACGCCGACATATTTGATTTGGCTTGAGTTTTCCACCAATATTACAAATGAATTGGGGGTGCATGGTGGTGGAGGTTGGGGGTTGGATAAAGCACTATTGAAATTGTCATATCCCTTTGAACATGTTTCAGATACATACATTCATATGACAAGATTAAAAACTTACAACTGTTTTTTTTTTTAAGAATAATTACAAACAGCTAAAAAAAACAAAAAACAGGCACATGTAAATAAATATAGGTGCATATTAAATATCTTTCGCGTTTAAGATTTTGAAGAGGTGTGTTGTTATCTCTCTTTAAGATAACGATTGCGTAATTATGGACCGAAGTGATACGGGAAGTTTGTTTCATACCCTTGGACCGGTAATTTGTAAAGAAGAGAATGTCAAGTTAGTCCAATAAAAATGTATCATTTAGTCTGTGCCATGTCCTCTTGTGTCATGTCCGTGTACTTTAATTAACCACGTACTATAACTATTGAACACCAGACGAACAGCATGAGGATGGTAAAAGATCTTATGGATAAGTAATCATGTAGATGATGGATTATATAGAATAAGGGGAAGGATATTTTGAAAATGAGTGAAAAAACCTAAGTACGTCGTAAAACATCAATCAGACAGACGAATTGTAAAGGGCAGACTGTATGCAATAGTTTCCAAGATTGATGCCCTGAGAGTGTGGAAAGCGTTCATGATCTTGTCTGAGGCTAATTGGTACTTCAGAAGAATGGCCGACTCTTCGTGTCATATATGTGGTGACTATAAAATTCAACACATTCAGTAAATATCCGTAAACAATTATAATGAAGGACTGAAGTGAATATTTATTGAATAATAGTTTATGCTATAGAGACACAAACGATGTGGGATGAAAACTCTGCCATACTTTTGAAGTATCAATATGGCTCTCACAAAGTTATAAACACTTTCCACACAGTCTGGATAGCATTTTTGGAAACTGCTGTGTAGCATACAGTCTCTCTACTCAGACACTTTATTTTTTATGATTTCTTCAAAGCGAGTCTTCCTCACAGTAGAACTTGATAACTCGGTGATTGATGGCAGTCCAAACCGCAACTTGTTTATCCCGAAAATGCAATCAGTCACTTTTTCACACTACCAGCGAATAAAAACTAAATTAATATCGATTTGCCACATGATTGCCCCCCATCTCATATTAATCTCCCATCGTTTCTTAACAGTCGCAACGGTTTGTGTTCATGGCAGAAAGGATTTTCGATCGAAACTGGTTAATTTGCTTCACGGATTCTCAGTATATTTGTACTCCAATTTTGGTTCATATCTGAAGCTTATTTTGTACCAAATTGTGAAATCAAAAGTCTTCTGGAATTCGGTAAAAATAGTCCAGTAAAAAACTTTTTAAATATTTTATATAGGATCTTAATTGTGTTCTTGAAACCAGGATCAAGAACAGCTTCTTTAACTCACAGACGAGAAGGTCTTTATTTCAATGACATAAAATAATACTGAGTTACATATTTTACAATATACACGTAAGACAGCGGTACATGTATGTTTGTATTAAAACCACAAAGGGTTTGTTTTATCCCAGCACAACTTGATAAAGTAAATACTAAAAGATAACAATCAGACAATTCTATTTATTATATCAGCTATAGGTCAATACATGAAATGCTATGATGTTACAATCATGAAACATGAACCTTTATGCAAAACAATTTGTATATTTTTAAGTTTAACAGAAACAGTAGGTATACAGGATTTAAGATTTGAGGGCAGACTATTCCATTATTTAGGACCAGCAAATAAAAAAAAATTGCTTAAGAGACAGAATTGACTGGGAGTGTTCCATACATAAATTAATTTCAGAACTCTTTGTACTGTGGTTGCGCATATCACAAACGTTTGTAAAATATGTTTGTAAATGTACGAAAACACTTCTCTTTGAATTCAGTCAACGTTGAAGCGTGAATCAGTGGGTCACATCTTGGGCGTAAAAACTGTTTCATGCCATTCAAGGTAATAGCGTTTACCAATCTTATTAAAATCAAATTTAAAATAGCTCACCGTATAATTGACGGTGAGCTACGACGACAGCCCATAGCAAACGGCGTTCAATTATGTCATGTAAATAACCAATCAAACAGCAGTTGATCAGACTCGGTCGGCAAACTGACCTATATAGTCAGTATATAGGTCAGTGATGCAAAAGCCGATCTTTTCCACGAACGAACATGGCTGCATCTGAAATAGATTAATCGACGAGCATGTTTGAAGGGCACATCTCTGGAGTTCCTTCACAGAAATTACGATGACTCTTGGGCCCCTTCGGCTAATCTCGGAGTTTACCAGAGCCTCATGCTATCGCGATTTTTATTGGACAATTAAGACGGTGACATTTCGTGAACCCCCACGCGTCCTGACCTAAACGCCGTTTGCTTTGCCTTGTCCTCCGATCTAAAACGCGACAGTCAAATGTACGGGGAGCTATTTTAGATCTGATTCAATTAGATTGTAGCGTTTATCTTTCCATCTAAGGTATGTTAAAGGTGTTGAAATGTAGCCTACATGTATTATTGTACCATTTTTTCGCAATTTAAAAGTAAATCGTTAAAATTTGATAATTCCCTAAAATTCTCCTTAAAGACTATCCTCCTGGTAAAAGGTGCATTAGTTTTCACACTAATTCCTGGAGGGGGGCGTTTTGACGTTGGTAATAGTCGCACGGTCTGGGGCAAAACAGTCGCCGACTAAGAATCTCTTGCAGCCAGTCGCCGAACCGTAATCGCCCGTGTGCGACAGGCTTCACTGGTATAAAGCTTCATTCCTCATTTGCATGTAGCTTTCGTTTCGAAATAATACAACGGTCAGCGAATACCATAAAGAGGGTAGGCTAAGCAAGATTCTGGTTCCCCTTGACCAGAACTGTTTCCCTCGGCTTCCCCTGGGCAAAACACACCTGGTTTCGGAGTTCAAGAATCTCGCTTACACCTTGATGGTATACTTTAACTGTAGCCTGTACTAAATATTGGGTACTAGATATTCTATACTGGCTTTGTGAACAAAAAATCAACAAACTCTTAAGTAACTTCTAAGCTAGGTCTTCAACCCTAAAAGACAGAATTTTCTTGACACCTTTGGCATCGGTTAATTTCATTGTATACCTGATTGTTTGATTGGTGTTCAACGTCGTACTCAAGAGTATTTTACCTATATGACGACTTTGCGTTTTCGGTGTTTTGGTAGAAAGCCTTGTAAAAACCACGCCGTCATCACATCACGCATATATGAAATTCCCTGCAACAAATGTCGCCAGTCGACCTTGAACTTTAGGGTTCAGCAGGCCAATGCATTGCTCGCTGTCACTGTGCTCCCCACACACAGTGCCTGAAATAGCCCTAAAGACGGACACGTCCACTCTGAAGACGTTTTTGCGACAAAAAAATTTTTTAAAAATAATTTCGTTTTGTCAGCTTTTCCTTCAATTTAATATATAATCGGGTTTCTTTCCGACATATCATAGCTTATTATATTTGTGTCAACTCGAAATCGCGCAAAAAGATTTGTCAACTACTATGCTTGGAAAATATGTCAATATTCTTTGCGTGATTTGTCAAAAAAGAAACCAATAATTGAATTACTTTTTGGCGTTCAGTGATGGGTTTTAAGTATATCTGGAACCGTTGTCAAATTCTTCAGGAATTAATTTACTCAGTATCACAAGCCGATTATTGCTTTTGTATTGAGATTTGATAACGTTTTTACGCCTTTCCAATATCAGTGATGGGGAGACTTGTTGGCCTGCTGAGGCGGGTGGCTAGTGGGTGCTTCCTGTACCCTTGTTCTCTCTGAGCCAAGGGCCAACACAAAGTCATTTTGTTGTGTCTTATTGCGCCCTGTTTTGATTCCTGTGCTTGTCTTGTATCTTGCTATTGTTTGTTTTCAGCGACATCATTGGGATGGTACCCTGCCATATGTTTGAAATAATCTTAAGTACGGCGTAAAACACCAATCAAACAGCAAACCAATCCTTTGAGAGTCCCATCGTTACATTATCGTTTGGTTGCATACAGGGATAGCCTACCATATCATTATCCGATAAAATCCAAGGGGTTTGCTTTTTAGGGAAACGAAATTGTATTTAATTTACTCAATTCCGTAGACTAACAAACAACTAAAGTATTCTTATCCATATCGGTTCGTTGTAATAGTTTCATTTGATGAAAATAATGGTTATGTAAACAAGATCGAAGTCCTAGAAGTAAACATCTCTAATACTGGTTTATTGGTTCTGTTGTTTCACTATTTAGACAGACCATTAGATGCGTGTCGAGCTATTAGTCTTGTGCTGGACATTTTACCATTACGTTTCCCCCCCCAAAAAGTCGTCAACAGTAGCAGTATGAATTGCCAGACGCGGCTTATGCTAGCTTGTTTGTTTTTTTCGACGAAGATGTATTTTCGCGCCATTTACCTGTGATTTCTCTCTGTTTTTCGGTGTTTGACACTATATAGCCAGCCTCAGAGAAACAAAAAAGGGGCGTACTTATCTAAGAGATGAAGTCTCGCAGCAGATTGACGAATAACGTTTAGAATGTATGCATTGCATGTTAAAATAGCAATACAGCACTATTCATGTTGTCTTCGTTAATATTTGCTTAACAACCTAACGTTATCTTCCGCTTAAAGTGAACTTTTCTCTTAATAATCAAAGACAAATTAAACAGCTTTAAAGATGCAATTGTAAAATTATGGAAGTAAAGACAAAATAGAAGTACACTCTTCAAAAAAAGAAACGCAAAATGAAATTCAAAAATGATACTTACAATTTTGTACACATATGTTAACT
>JAUELC010211442.1:0-10708 GCA_031471745.1 Cryptochiton stelleri | reverse complement strand
TCATAAAAGGAATATAATTCATCAATAGCATCGGTAAATTTACAGACAATACATTATTTCAATTTAATTCAACGTTATTAATCAATGTTCTATTGTGAGCCTCTGAAGCTAAGTCGGTAGAGTGTTAGGCCTGTAACCCTGACGACCGGGGTTTGAATCCCGGTGGAGACAATAATTTTTCTTTCTGCATTTATAACAAGAGCAATGTCAAGATGACATAATACGCCTGTCCACAATATTCAGTACTATATGAGTTTTTATATTTTTATTAAGACATTGTATTCAGGAACTTTGGGTTTGTCTTCATAGGTTGTAGCTACTGACCAGGTTTGACAAAAACTAACAACATTTATTAAAGCGAGAAAACGAATCAACGAAATGACCAATCAGATTGCAATACAGTAATAAATTTTGCACTGATTTCGCTCACTTTCGAATTTGATCTCAGTTTTCATAGGTTGTATACCTACTGAGTAAGTTGACAGGAATTGGACAATATTAAAGCAAGAAATTGAACGGAAACGAATCGACCGATCAGATTGCAGTATAGTAATTAATTTTGACGGATTTCGATCACTTTCAAAAACTGACCTCCGTCTTCATAGGTTGTACCTACTGAGTAAGTTTGACAAAACTCAGACAATATTTAAGCAAGATATTCAGCGGAAACGAAAGGACCAATCAGATTGAAGTATATTATTTATTTTTGCACGGATTTCGCTAACTTTTGAACGTTACCTCCGTCTTCATAGGTTGTACCTGAGTAAGTTTTATAAATATCAGACAACATTTAAGCAATATATTAAGAGGAAAGTATGTGTGCCGGCCCGCCCTCAAGCCCGCCCGCCCAAATGCCCGCCCGCCAACGTGACTATATAATACAGCCTGTCTTTCGTGGGCGTATAAACATATATAGAAAAAAGTAAATGAAAGTTGTTTTACCTATATGCTACATGCCAATGACATTTAACTGGGATTTAGTCCTGTTGGTCTAACATCGAATAAATAAAGTATAAAGTATAATAGAATAATAGTTTTATTGTACACGCCAATATGTTGTAATCAGGGCTGGAATAAAGTCCCAAATTGTTCCCTACTCCTTTTATTTCATTTTAGAATAACATCTAAACAGACACATTCCGTAACGGGAACAATGCATTGAAAATCAGGAAGACAACCTTATGCAATACAAAAGAGAAATATTAAAGACCACATAAATGCATTGTAATACATGTGCTTGGAAATGATGTCCTTTCTTATAAAGGAAATGTTGGTCTACAGTGTTTTATTTGAGTAAAGTTTATATGAGACGATTTTTGATAAAATGCTATAAGTAATATTATGAAAGGGATTGTGTACACAAAAGTGTTTAACACAGGAAATGTGTTGATTGTTTGTTTGATTCTATTATGTTCTCACTGATAAAAACTCAAGACTGAAGTCTATTCATCTATTGTGATGTCACACATGTAGGGGAGACTGCGGAGGTTTGTGACACTTTTCTGGGTTTTATACCTTTCCCAAGCCCATATTTGTAAATGGGAAACCAAATTACATTTATATTTTCCATAAGTATTGAACTTTATTAGACTGTATTTCTCAAATAAACTTTCATCAGCTGATAAAATATCCCAATGCGCCCTGAAGAACAATAAATTTCAATCTAAATGTTTATTCAAACATTGCAAAATTACATAATTTACTCACCCTATTTACACTGTTTTCATGTCATTGTTTAACAATGAAAGATAGGCGAACTTCTCAAAAATGAGACCATCGTTCAAATTGCAAACAAAAAATAGACTGCAGAAGGCCTGTCTCGCTGCACCACGTGTCTCAAGCCTCCCCAGTCTCATCTACATGAAGTTTTGTGTGTAAAACAGTATAGCAAATATATTGTCTGTCCAGCATCTATTAGAATGTCAATAATAGGAGATAATTGTTGTACTTAATCTAGCATTGTTCGTGGAACTGTAATAACTATATTTGACTATTAAATTCTTTGATAATTCGCCATGTGTTTGAATATTTTGATAGAAATGTTTAGTCAGTGCACTATGGGTTTGAATGCACAACTAAGTGACAAGGCTGGGATTCAACTAGCTTAATGATAGTCGGCCATTTCTCTGTGGCGATTCACTATGTGTATAGTTTGAAGTCTCTTGATTAAGAAGTCATGAAACTTTTCTGTGAGCAGCATCAAGCCTGGTGACAATTCATTCTTCAATATCCTGTGTTTGTAGTATCATCCCGTGCGCATGTTAATAGGTTAGTTGTTCCGGTTCATACTTTAGACGGATTGACTATATCAACGTTGATGCCCACACATAAGTGATGCCGATAACTAGTCTGGTGAATCAATGTAATGTGGATGGTCTTGTTTTATATTGACGGTGAATGATGTCATACCGGTAACTACAGTGGTGTGGGATTCCGGCCAGGTAATCTATTCATCCCCTATTGAATCAGCACAAGACAATAAATTGATTCACAGTCCTGACCCCTCCCCCCCCGCCCCCCCCCCTTGTGATTTAGCACAGGAACATTATTGGCTATCTCTAGAGTATTCATTTCATGCTTCGTCGCTGTTGTCTTGTATTACGTTGTTTACATTGTCTTTCCCATATTGTTGAAATGCATATATGGATTTTAAACCTTGTTATGTGTTGTTTGTATAAGTCGATTTCTTCTAATTTTGTTCTCGTATGTAACAAATATGGTAGAAAAATTCAATATGAAGCTGGTTTAAGCATTATACTGCAAATGTTTTTGTAATCTGAGAATAAAATTAATTTGCAACTTTCTGGGGTCCACTCAACAATTAACACATGTATTCAGTCGATTGATAACTGGATGTAAGGTTTTGCCATTTCAGACAGAAATGTTAAAGCTGTGGTATTTGAGATAAGTCAATCGTGTTGATGAAATGGTGGTTGTTGTTTGTTATGAATGAACGTTTGTCCTTGAGGACCACATCGTCGGTAGTTTTAAATTTACGGCGTTGTAAACGTATTGCAGCCAAACGTGTTAAATAAATGGTTGTTGTGTTTGATGGATGAGTATTATGTCGTAAAGAAATATATCATTGGAATTGCGTGACAACGAATAACACTGAAACTTTAGTCTTCGGTAGAGTGGAAAATGAAAACAATGGAATGGAAGACTTGGGCAGCGGAACGGAAGAATTGGTCACTGGGGGTATTTCGATTTCCTCCCTGTCTATCCAAGCGAGAGGATCAACCGTAGCTGTAAAGTCTTCCAGACAATGTTTGCTTAATAGATTCTCCAAGGAGTGTCTGGTTCACCGGAATAGAAAACGAGGGATCTTGACACGATTATTATTTAACAGAACCGTCTTGTACAATAGAAGTAGGGCGATTTCCCTCTGTGATTAGCGTGTGGTGTTGAACAACCTAAGTGAGGGATTGCAATTCATAAAGTGGCGGGTAATACGATCCGGCCTTGAAAGAGAAACATATACGTAGTTATTGAGAGAAAAAATGGCTGAAACACATTCATAAACACAAATGATTGCTAAAACCAATTATCACAAAAGCATTTTGTGTACACAGGAAGTTTGTGAAAATGTTTTTTTCACTAAACCATCATGAAAAGTGACTTGTATTGTTTCTAAAATAATGGCGTATGAGCAGCACTGGTAGAAATCCATGCTTCACACACAGGTACAAAGAGCAGATAAACGAAATTTAACCAGATAATATTACTCAATCGTGATGTTATTGTGATCAGTCTTTAATGTTTTGTTTCACTCACCAGTCCAAACAGATTCGTGTGTTGCATGACGAATTGGACTCTGGATATGGTCAGACAAATAACAGTGTCTCTGCTTGTTTACATGAAGGGAGGTAACTTGGGGTTTAATGTCGTCATTAGCCCAAAACAGATGGCTTGGACAGAATGTTTATCTAAGCGGAAACTACTGATTTGCTTGAATTTTTATGAAGGAAGATCAAACTAGTTGTTTTGAGGCCAGACTATTTTTTTGACAAAACAACAAATCAAACTTGCCGAGCGTCTCTGGAGAATATTTCAACTACTCGTCTACACCAGCCCCGAGAGACATCTTTGACAACTAGTCTGGTAAAACTCCAGTCATGTGTGAAGGAATAAATAAGCTTTTCCATTTCGTTCTTATCAAGTACATTATGTTTTAAATATGGGTGATTTAACATCTTTGTCTGACATGTCTCGATGAAAGATATGTGTAATATTAATCACTCATGTGATTTCCGTGGTCTGATTTTTACTTTTACTGCTTTTCTCTTTTTGTTCTTGTGGACATATACTATATCTTAGCAATCTCAAATTGGAATCAAATGAAACTTGGCAGAATCATATTCAAGATCAAGACGAAGTGCTTCAATATGTGCGATGTTTTCGTTACCGGTTGATGGGGACCGACGAGGTATATCTGGATTCTTTAACTTGTGTGTGAAAATACTAGTATGTTGGGGTTTTCCTAAACTCACTAGAGAAATACGTCTGCATTATCTTAGAGAAACAATGCAAATATTTACAGGTAATATCTCACTATAAATATATATATATATGTGACAGCACGACGGGAGAAGAAAATAGATTTAAAATTATTCTGATGACAAAACCATGAGGAAGGCCTCCGAGGCGAATTTTATCAAGGGTACCAGGTTTCGTCGGCTTTCTTCTAATTTCCATTTGTCATCTTGTTTATCTACTACTGTTTCATACCATGGACTGTAAGGACATAAAGGGTATCGTCGATGAAAGGAGATGGATTGAAGCGCTTTGTTGATTTACTGTTTTCTGATATCTCCCCTGCACCCCCTCTTATAGGGCCTGCGGGGGTGTGCGACAAAAACAAATGTATATGTTTCTGTTTTCTAATATCTGTGGAAATTCCAGCCCCTCTTTCGCACTTTAACATCCTGGCCAGGCTGCCAATGAACCCTGATTCGTATCCAGGTGAACATCTCGAGATGTATATAGGTTACCAATAACAATTAACTCAAGATTTAAAATAAAATCTGAGAGTCTATCTACAACTGAAAGCGATTTATAGCTTTTAGACAATCAACATGCCAGTGTGATTTATCGTTAAAAATGTAAAGATGCTGTTCTTAAATACGTTCTGGAATACGTTATTAAGTTCTGTGGCGAGTAATATTCACCCGTGTAAGTTCATACACACTTTTAATTACCTAGGTACTTTCTTCGTTTTTTTGCTTAAAATCTTTAAGTCTTAACTGACTTTCATCTTTATTCTTATAATTAAGTAACATACTGACAGTACAGTGTTGGAAATAACGATGCTATTTGTTACCTGACAAATGTACACCAGTGAGGCCAATAAAGACTTTCTAAGCAAGACCATCAACTATCTGCTGTATTTACCAAAGCTTGATTAAAAGGGAAGGAAATATAAAAATAAAGTGAGTCTGAGTAGAGCGTCGGTACACAGAAATTTTCAAAAGTGCTGTACGGAGTGTGTGGAAAGCGTTCCTTATCTTGTCAGAGGCTAATTGGTTCTTCAGAAGTATGATGGGCTTTTCTGGCATATAGGTGGTGCCTTTATAACATTAACCAATATTCAGTAAATATCCATATAATATATACTCACTTTATTTTTTATGTTTTCATTCGCTTTTAATTAACCGTGTAGTTTGGGAGAAGAAGAATTGTTCACTTTCTATAAATTTCAGTATGTGTATAATTATGTGTTCAATTTCGTTTGTGTGTTTTTGTTTAGGTTTTGTTTATAGTGTAGGCAAAACAGTTTCAGGGATCTCGATTGATTACACTTATTTACAGCTGTTTGTGACACAATGGTCACGATCAGTATATGTAAGATTATCTCAATTTTATTATGAAACACTGGTGACTCTCGCTATGAATATATCTCATAAATAATTTAACATCAACAAGAAACACATAGTTTAAATTATAAGGTTACATAGATAGAGCTAATATTGATTAAGCTTGTTGTGACGCTCAATTGAGTTCAAATAAAGATCTTTACGTAAAGTAGGCTGACGGGTGCTGTAAAAATATTGACCTGTTAACTGATATGCCGGGATTATTAAAGTGGAGAAATAAGTACCACTCATCAAGGGATGACAAACAAAACTTCTCTTTGAGTCCGTCACGGACAGGGGAATATGCAAACATCTATTTCATGTTGGTTCTACTTCCGACAAAAGTTATCAGTATTTAATTGAACTACACATTGGTTAATTTAAAAAAAAATACCGATAAATTAAGATATATCGATTTTAGATATAGTTCGCCTTTTCAGAAACAATATGCAAGCATATTCCGCTAACACAATGACGACAAGCCAGAACAGTGGTTCTTTTGCTTTAGCTAACCCTGCCGCCTACGGGTATGGAACTCAGAGTGCTCAGAATGCCTACATGCTACCTTATCAAACAGACTGTAAGTTTATCATATTGCTGCTGTGTTTTCGTGATTATATAGAGCCTGCACCGTGGCTCAGTGGTTAATCTGTTGGACTGCCGATCCTCCTTCGATATACCACACAGGTTCAAGTCTCCCAGTGGACCTCAGGTATATGAGTCACTGGAGGTGACTCGGGTTATTGCAGGGTGGTTTTTACAAGGTTTCCTCTTGGATTTCCACCATATTTAAGTAGAGCAGAGGAAGAAGTGTATAATCCATCATCATAAAGTGAATACACTTGAGTCAACATTAAACACCAATCAAACAAACAAATCATAATTATATAATGAGGTCACATGACTGAAATAACAGTAAGTACAGCATAAAACCTCAATTAACAAACAAACAATCATTATTACGGTATATAAATTCTAAATATAAAAAGGAATTTTCATTAAAGTAAAAATTTAAGATACAATCATAATTGAACTTATGTCCTATTTGTTAAGAGTGAATGCATCTTTATCCGTAGATCATCGGATCCAACCCCAAACTGTATAGCATCGAGTTGGGTGTCTTTCGTATCAATATTACAGCAGGGGTTGATAGAAGTCACATCTCTGGCCGCGTAGCTTCCCATAGGTTGAATAAAATATTCAATTTGGCAAAAAAATATTCAATATTAACCATTTTCGGGGAGAAAAATATTCAATTTTGAAGTAAAAACTAAATTCAGTTTTGTGAGTTAAGGTTCGTAAGATAATGACTTCTATCAACTCCTGGACAGTGAGGCAACCATTTGGCTACATGGATTTTCCCTATTAATAGACACAGCCATCATAGGAGTTAAATAACCGTAAAGCTGTCGTTGTATACCAAACTAAGAAATATATTTGTTGTAGGTCAATAGCTAGATGGTTTCTCTCAATGTGTTATTTATTGTACAGGTCAAGTTTGATGTCTAAACACCCAAAAAGAAAATGTAATACTGTCAAATGAAAAAACAAATTAAATTCAAGTCAATATTAATATGTTAATATCTAGATGGTTTCTCTTAATAATGTGTTATTCATTTTCGGGAAAATGTGATTTCTGAAAACCCAGGTAGAAATTGTAATACTGATACATGAAAAACAAATTAAATTCAAGTCAATATTAATATGTTAATATCTAGATGGTTTCTCTTAATAAATGTGTTATTCATTTCATGGAAAATTTGATTTCTGAAAACCCAGGAAGAAATTGTAATACTGATACATGAAAAAACAAATAAAATTCAAGTCATTATTATTTTAGTATTATATTATGCTTGCCCATTATTTATTGTTTGAAACATCCAGGTTAAGCGTTAAAGTCTTTGTGCTTTATTATTTTGTATTTTATTATGGCTTTGACAATATAATAACTTAGACAAAATTACTAACACTATTATTCTTATATGCATATTGCATAAATTAATCGGGTTTGTGAGGTTGCATGGGGACTGCATGACAATAAAGTAAAAAAACTAATATGCAATGGATTGATTTCAGATTTAAAGTTTGACTCTTTGTGTGCATGTTAATTAATTTCCAAAATTACTTTTCATTTCAACCAAAACAATCAGGAAAAGAAAAGAAAAATAGAAATCTAATAGAGTTCAATGAAAATATAATACTACATTTTCTGGCAAGTTTGCTTGTGTATTTTGAGTTGAGTAAACCTAACTGGTAGCCAAATTCTGCAGATATTGCCATTGGTATAGGGCCGTCCTATTTTAGGTATGGAAAAGACATTCCAATGCTATTTCAATGGAGTAAATGAGAAATCCATTATTAAGTAAATATTGATAGTGTGGGTAGGAGAGGGTGCCAGCTACCGACTCGTGCACTTCTCTCTGACAGTTCCCTTGTCTGTTACCATGATTGATGATGTTTGGGCAACTCTCAAAGGCCATATTAACTCTTTTTGTTAAGTACTAGCACATTAGGAAGTGCCCTGTCCTGATCCACAGCTTCCCATGTCCCCAGAGAACAATTCACAGGGGTCGAGAGAAATTTGTCAACATATGGGTGCCAAAATGTTTAACAGTCAGAATTATTCATTGCAAATTAATTGGGTCACTGCTGTCCTCTATAAATACACTTTCACATTTAAACAAAATATTTTGAAGCTAATCTGCAGATTGAAAAACAAAAAATATCCAAAATCATTTCGGGATATATGCTTCTTCATTCATTCACAGAAAAATCTCTTCTTACATTTTAGGTAGTATTTCTTAAAAAAACCCACCTACAATTGATATACCAACTTTAGTCTTATTGGTATATTTTTTTCCATTATCTATTTAGTTACATCTAGCTTTGGAATAAAACATACATGCACACGGAAAAAAAGTGCAGGTAGCAATTTTTGTTATTCGTAGCCTGTAGAGAATTTGCTCAAATAGAGTTTGACAATATGAAATTATTTTTTGTTTTTAAATTCAGGCCATTTGTTACGGATACATGAAGTTTATAATTTTCAGTTTTCTAACAGAAAAGTTTGCCCTTAGATGAGAACATATTTTCTTAAATGTATACACATACATGTAGGTATAGAAAAAAATTCCTTCAAATACTTTTGTGGCTCAGTGGTTAGTATGTCGGACTGTAGATCCTCCTTTGATGTACAGTAAAGGTTTGAGACCCCAGTCGATCACAGGTACACTGTGTGCTATCGCAGGCAGTGGGTTTTATGAGGTTTCCTCCCCAGTTTAACACCGTATTTAGCAAGGCAGAGTAAGAAATGGACCCTTGAGTACCACATTAAACACCAATCAAACAAAAGCAAATCAAATACTGTTGTACCTATTTTTCAGCAGTTAAACTTAGTAAGCAGAATAGTCCGATGTGGAATTATTGTCAAAGTCAGCAAACCTATTACAGTAAGTAATTTCTTTATTCCACTGAATAGAGACTGTCCGAATAACAACGCTGCTCTTCAAAATCTGCAAATTAAAGAATACAAATTCAGTCTTAGTTTACTACAAGTGGACATTGAAAAACAATGTCTCCAAATAACAAGGAATTGTACAACGCTTTCTGTGTAGTAACGGTATGCTGATTTGCATGCATGTGTGAATGAACATTTGAACAGTGCACTAACCTATTCAGTTTTACTTTTACTCCTCTACAATATGGGCCAGGGCCAATTCTATAAAGCAATTTCTAGTCAAAATAATAAATTCAACATTTTGAACGTCTGTCTTGATTATGTTAAATAAATATTCATTTAATTATCACTCAATGGCATAAGGATAATATGTCCATGTGTTACAGTGAACAATGTTACTGTGTACAATGTTACCGTGAACAATGTTACAGTGTACAATGTTACCGTGAACAATGTTAGTGTACAATGTTACTGTGTACAATGTTACCGTGAACAATGTTATTGTACAATGTTAGTGTGTACAATGTTACTGTGTACAATGTTACCGTGCACAATGTTACAATGTTACAGTGAACAATGTTACAGCGTACAATGTTACAGTGTACAATGTTACAGTGTACAATGTTACAGTGTACAATGTAACAGTGAACAATGTTACAGTGTACAATGTTACAGTGTACAACGTTACCGTGAACAATGTTACAATTTTACAGTGAACAATGTTACAGTGTACAATGTTACAGTGTACAATGTTACAGTGTACAATGTTACCGTGAGCAATGTTACCGTGTACAATGTTACAGTGAACAATGTTACAGTGCACAATGTTACAGTGGACAATGTTACAGTGTACAATGTTACAGTGAACAATGTTTCAGTGTTCAATGTTACAGTGCACAATATTACGGTGAACAATGTTACCGTGAACAATGTAACAGTGTTCAATACTACAGTGTACAATCTCACTGTGTACAATGTTACACTGTACAATGTTACAGTGTACAATTTTAGAGTGTACAATGTTACAGTGTAAGCTTATATTTCTTAATTTAAAACTAAAATAATATGGTGCATTTCCATCTACACATTTTGACTTAAGTATTAAACTGCTTTGTGGAATAGGCCCATGTTGTTTTTGGTTGGAGACAGCATCAACTGTGACAGTATTGCATGCATTATAAAATGATTGTTGATTAATGGCTTGAGCTTGTTACAAGGCTTGACAATCTCAAATTAGGTCAATACAATTATGAAAATCAGGATTTTCCCTCATTGAGCAACTCTCACCAAACTTTCAAGGTTATGCACCAACCGCTATTTGATGAAATAACCATGTTGATTGCCGTGTATTTTTGCAACAACAAAATTTCAATCTTGGCAACACTGGGGGGGGGGGGGG
>JAUELC010211332.1:0-10709 GCA_031471745.1 Cryptochiton stelleri | reverse complement strand
CGAATGCTTGAGGGATGCTGGACAGAGGAGCAGTCTGAGTTTGAAAACACAGGGCCGTTATTGAAATGAATTGAACAATGGTTATAGACGAATGCTTGAGGGATGCTGGACAGAGGAGCAGTCTGAGTTTGAAAACACAGGGCCGTTATTGAAATGAATTGAACATTGGTTATAGACCAATGCTTGAGGGATGCTGGACAGAGGAGCAGTCTGAGTTTGAAAACACAGGGCCGTTATTGAAATGAATTGAACATGGGTTATAGACCAATGCTTGAGGGATGCTGGACAGAGGAGCAGTCTGAGTTTGAAAACACAGGGCAGTTATTGAAATGAATTGAACATTGGTTATAGACCAATGCTTGAGGGATGCTGGACAGAGGAGCAGTCTGAGTTTAAAAACACAGGGCAGTTATTGAAATGAATTGAACATGGGTTATAGACGAATGCTTGAGGGATGCTGGACAGAGGAGTCTGAGTTTAAAAACAAGACTTTGCTTGTTTGTTTGATTGGGGTTTTACGCCGTACTTCAGATTTCACTCATATGACGACGTGCCAGCCCAAAGGGTGACGGAAACCATCCCCGACGCTACTGGCAACAAACAATAACAAGATAAAAGACAATCCCAGGACATAACAGGATGCCACAACAGCTTCTTGTTGCCCAATCGCTCCGAGAGCACCAGGGCAACACGAAGCTCCCTCTAACCGCCTGCACAAGCTGATCAGTATGCTCAAGTGATTGGGTCAGTCTACCCAGATTTAATTGTACTGGTCATCACTGTTATATGATATGATGGTGACAAATATAGAATGGTAGTAAAGCCAGAAAGAAATCAGTCAGATTTCTGTAGGTCATGGTTGCATATCAGATATACTTATAATATACCTTACCAGAGTTGAGAGGAGGTTTTCTGACAGCTTCTGTTATCTGTTGCTGTATTTTTGGCGTCACACCGAGTTTCTCCACGGCAAGTGGTAACCCCACCTTCAGAGCCTCGCATAGATGATTCATCACCGTAGTTACCTTCAAACCTCTCAGAGATGCTATTTCCTCCTAAAAACAAAAAATGAATAGAAAGAATGAAACCATATCCACAAAACAGAAACTCATAAACGATTGTTTGTTTGTTTGATTGGAGTTTTTCGCCGTACTTTAGGTTATTCCACTCATATGACGGCATGCCAGTCAAACTAGCAACCCTGGAAAAAGGGAAAAATTTCCCACACACAGAAATTTAAAGACCAAGAAATTCTCTCCAAATTCTTTAAGACTAATATATTACTTTTTAAAATTTCTCTTAGACATAGGATTTCATAGAACTATGGTTGAATGTTTTTCCATGTTATTTCACTCATATGACGACGTGCCAGCCCAATGGGTGAAAGAAACCACCCCCTGACGCCACTGGCAGCAAACAATGGCAAGATACAATCAGAGGACATAACAGGAAGTCACTACAGCTTCAGGGCAACACAAAGCTCCTTCAAACGCCCGGCTTATGTGATTGACTTTCCTCTTTAAATGGTATACAATGATATACAGTTTGTTTGTTTGTTTGATTGGGGTTTAACGCCGCATTTAAGGTTATTTCACTTATATAACGGTGTGCCAGCCCACTGGGTGAAGGAAACCACCCTCGACCAAACTGGCAACAAACAATGACAAGATACAAGACAATCAAAGGACATACAGAACGTCACAACAGCTTCTTGTTGTCCCTTAGCTCTGAGAGCACCAGGGCAACACGAAGCTCCCACCAACCACCCGCTTTATTACTTGAGTTGAAACGGATAACCACAACAACTTTTTAGAATGGTAAACCAGTAACAGAAAATGCCAAATGGTTAACCGAAACTGTCCCTTAAATAATGAACACATGCGATCTGCCCCCACTTGGCTTTTGTTGTTTTGTTTGTGTTATGAGTTTTTCGGCCCCTGTACAGTGAACCGGCGGAAATTTCAAATGATTAACCAGTTAGTAAAAAATGCTAACTGTTTCAGCCCTATTTATTACCATCAAGGTATTGCATAACTTACCTTCAACATAAGCACTTGTCCTTTTTTCTTCTCTAGTTGGATTCTCTCAGCTCTAATGGCCGCTACTTTCTCAGGGTTAAGTGGTGTGTCGTAAGTAATCCCACTTTCTGCCAGGACTGCTGCATGTTTGGGGTTTTTCTGCGTTGGGTTAACCAGCATTGGACGCAGGGTAGGTGTGCGTTTTTGGGCGATACATTTAACTGATTCAAATCTCAACGAGTGAAGTAAGGTGACAGAATTATGACTGTCCTGGAGATATAACTGGCTTGTTTTCATTGGTCGATTATTTTTGGTCTGGGTAGATGAGTATGAGGAGCTTACAACAGGCAAATCCTGGAAAAGTCAGAGGTTACAAGGGTCAAAGGTTAATGGAAGTAATTGACGGCAAGGGGTTAAAAGAAATTGTGACAGAAGTACTTATAACGAATTAAAAGCTTACAGAATTAATAAATTATAAAAAAATGTCAAAAATATTTCATTGCGTATTCTTACCAAAACATCTAGATTCAATTTTCACCGATAATTGCACTGGTTACAAACTTTTTTTACTTATTTTGGACCTTTACGCTAAAATAGGATATTTTTTGTAACTTGTGCGGGTGGCCCAGGATTGCTAATAAGAATGAAGCCAGAGTGTAACACTGCAGCAAATAAAACCAAACTGTTCAAAAGGATTTTCAATTTTTATCACATTATATTCAAGAAAACAGTAAAACACCCACCTTATAAATTCCTTTAGATTTTTTCTGTTTCCTGGGGTTGATATCGTAGAGTATTCTCCCTTCCTCTCTGGGTATAATGACAGTACCGTAGCGAACTTTACACTGTTTAGGGGAGCGATAAACTCGACTACGGCTGTTGACCACATCAGATACCAGGTCCCAGTTAGGAATATGAGCGGGTGTTACTATCATCAGGTTTAGAGGCAGGTCTAGTAATGTCTGTACGGCCTAAGGGAAAACAGAGAGAGAAAAAATAAAAAAAAATAATGCAGGAAACAAAATGAACATATATTTGTTTATTTGTTTGATTGGGGTTTTACGCGGACTTATTGAGGTCATTTCACTCATAGGCCGGCGTGCCAGCCCAACGGATGAAGGAAACCACCCTCGTCACCACTATCAACAATCAATGACAAGATACAAGACAAGCACAGGACATAGTACATGGTGCAATAAGACAAAGAGTGCAAATTTGCAAAACATATTGGCCTATTGTTGTCCTTAGCTCTGAAGGCACCAGGGAAACAGGAAGCTCACTCCAACCACCTGTCAAGGAAACTGGAAACTCCCTCCAACCGCCCGCCAGGGCAACAGGAACTCCCTCCAACCGCCCGCTATTGCCCTTAGCTCTAAAAGCACCAGGGCAACAGGAAGCTTCCTCCAACCGCCACGAGGGCAACAGAAAGCTCCCTTTTTATTTTATTCCATGATTACTGAAAGAATTATTTCTTTTGTTGTTTTTTATGTGTGATATAAATCATTTTTGTTCTTATTCATCACACAAATATATCCCAGTTGTTCATCCTAATTAGTTTAATTTGCTTGATTGGGGTTTAACACAATTATTTCATTCCTATGACAGCATGCCAACCCAATGGGTGAAAGAAACCATCCTCGCAAGACCGCCACACTAACAAACAATGACAAGATACAAGACAATCAAAGGACGCCAAACAAGGTGCAAAAAAATAGGGTTTATATTGTCTCTTAGCTCAGAGAGCTTGAGATTAATTGATTAGGTTTTGAGGTTATTTCACTCGCATGACGGCGTGCCAGCCCTATGGGTGAAGGAAACCACCCCCAACGCCACTGGCAACAAACAATGACAAGATACAAGACAATCACAGGACGCCATAACAGCTTCATGTTGCCCCTTAGTTCTGAGAGCACCAGGGCAACAGTAAGCTCCCTCCAAACGCCCTCCGCATGACGGTGTGCCAGCCCAATGGGCAAAGGAAACCAACCACAACTTCATGGTAACAAAAAATGACAAGCTACAAGACAATCACAGGATGCAAAACATGGTGCAATAAGATTAAGAGTCTAAATTTACAGTGCAAGACACCTCAAAAATCAGCTTTGTGTTGTCCCTCAGCTCAGAGAGCTAAGAAGCTTGCACAAGTCACCAGATTAAAAAGCACTAATAAACGTCAGTAAAAGGTAATTTATTCACTGATATAAATTAAAACTTTGCACTGCTGGTGTAAGATGTAAGTGGTTTGAAAGAAGGTAAAGACTCAGTGTCATCACTGCAGGAACATGAGAGACTAAGTAATGACAGCAGGACTAGGCGCGCAACATCCTGTCCTTAGCCAAAGGGAATTCAAAAGGAAATAAAATTTGAAATGAGAAATCTGCGTGTAGCAGCAGAGCGCTTAAAATCAGAACAAACTTCACAAATACGAGAAATCTACCTGTAGCAGCAGCGCTTAATGAACACTTTACTTAAAGTCTGACCAATCTTCACAAACATGACGAGATATATACCTGTAGTAGTGCCCAGTCTTCATGTATCAACCATTCTGGGTGGTCTTGACTTATGTCCATCACTGGTTTGTTACTGCTCGACGACGACGACGATGGTACTGGGCGGAACGGGCGAATTAATCCCTGTTTTAACTTCTGCAACTTCAGCTCTTTACGGAGCTTCAAAACAGACGCTGTCGGACGCTCAAACAACGAATGAGGAACTCTGGGAGCCTCTTCTTTACGCTGTTTAAGTTTCCGCGCCTGGAGTTGAGAGGCGGCTTCACTATTAGCCTGCTTCTGCAACAACCGCCCTGTAAAAGAGGACAAAAACAAAAATATTATATTGCAGGAATTTAAAATAGAAAGCTGAAACCAAGACAGTAAAACTCATTTGCAACTTAAGTAGCAGAAACACTTTTCTCTGTTTTTCAAAACCCTTTCTTCCCATCTTGAGATCTTGAGAGATGCTTTTGTGGATTATGTGGTTTGTGATGTGGAATTAAAGCTTGATGCCAGAAGAAGACTTAGAACTGTTGTTGTTCATGTTTTATCCATTAACTATCATACTATAAGTACTACTCCTCTGCCAATAAAATTCCCCAGTCAGATTTTTGTTTGATTGGGGTTTTATGCCATACTTCAGGTTATTTCACTTAATATATGATGGCATGCCGGCCCAATGGGTGAAGGAAGCCAACCTCGGAGCCACTGGCAACATCCATGTCAAAATACAAGAAATTGTTTGTTTGATTGGTGTGTTACGCCATACTTAAGGTTATCTCACTCATATGATGGCGTGCCAGTCCAATGGCCACGATGATTCTGTTCCATAGTATACACACTTGTTTTTTCGTACAGCATAGTGTGAAAGTGACCGTATATTTTGGGGCTTGTGACAGGTTGTTATACTCCTGTGTCACTCAAGTAAAATAAGTGGGTTATGCCCCCTTGTTCACTACTCTTTTTCCTGTTGTTGCTTGTTAAAACATCCTAAGGCTGTCAATTCGTATCAAATTGGCATGAAACTTGGCACGATGGTTCTTTGGGCTATTGCACATCTTTTATCTGGATCAGATCTTTTATGACGTCAATCCTAAATGGCGGCAGTTTCTGTTTGAGTAGTATGCTCAGACTGGTTACTTACTCGACATAGTTTCCACTTTTATAGGTTTGCGTATTTCTTTCTTGACGTAGATTGGTGGTAGCTGTGTTTCTGTCATGGGGACAGGTTCATACATAAAGTAGAGAGTCTGGTCAATATACATATCATTATCATCCTGTGGAGGGGTGGGGGGAGCCCACATCTGAAAAAGCAACCAATCAAACCTCTGTAATCAGACTTATGATATAGTGTTTGGTGTTTTACGTCGTACTCAAGGGTTTGTTAGTTTGATTGATTGGGATTTTACGCTGTGCTTACGGTTATTTCACTCATACGACAGCGTGCCAGCCCAATGGGTGAAGGAAACCACACCCTTGTCTGATAACAGACGAGGACAAGACAAGGACAAGACAACCACAGGACAAAACAGGACGCAAACAGATCGGCTTCGTTTTGCCCCGTAGCCCTGAGAGCACCATGGCAACATGAAGCTCCCTCCAACCGCCTGCCCATACTCGTACTCAAGGGTATTACACTTATAGGATTATGGATTATCCACTTCCTACTCTGCCTTTCTTTATACATACAGCATATACTACCTGTGAAGTACATTGGGCTTTAGCAAGCCAATGCGCTAAAACATCAGCCTCATTTTGCCCCTCAGCTCTGAGAACAGGATTTGATTGGGGTTTTACGCCGTACTTAAGATTATTTCACTTATAAGACGGTGTGCCAGCCCAATGGGAGAAGGAAACCATCCTTGACGCCACTGGCAACAAACAATGACAAGATACAAGACAATCACAGGACGCCACACAGCTTCTTGTTGCGCCTTAGCTCTGAGAGCACCAGGACAACATGAAGCTCCCACCAACCACCAGCCGGAGAACAGGAAGCTCCCTCCAACAACCTTCAGGGCGCATTAAAGTGGTGCCACTTATAGTAATGAATAAGTGTATGACCGGAAATAAGAGCATTAAACAAATAATTTTGCAATATAGTTGTAACTTTCTGGTGATTTTTACTCAGTTTATCCAGATTTTAGATTACCATTGTATGTTTTAATTGATTATGTTGATACTCACAGGCATATGATCTCCATCTGTATCACCCACATACACCTGTAATCAAAAGCTTAACTCTAGAAATACAGTCATTTATTGGCAAATTGTTTGAAACAATAGGAATGTCACTTGTGTTGTGAACTGCTGGTATTTGCAAAAGGAATAAATTTTAATTATGTTACTTCACCCTGGTCCAACATCAAAATACTCAAAATAGTTCAAAGGCATGCGACTTTAAACGCTATCCTTTTGGCTTGTGTATGTATTTAATGTAAACTATGTTTTCCTCATTCTCTGTTGACAACAGAGTCCGGTTGATCAGATTTAGTGTTCATTGTTTAGTTCACTGGTCATGCGGTTACCAGCCCACAAACTATTTTACTGGTCCAGAATTCCAAGACCAATATTAGCAGTGTGACAAGTATGATATGTTTACTCTGGAAATCTATGAAGGCATAAAAAACTTATCTCTGTCAAAGGAATTGTTTGGCATTCAATGCTGTACTCAAGGGTATTTCACGGACAATTTTGCATGGCCGGGTTTTGATGGAAAACAGAGACGAAACATCGTAAAACCCACTCTGCAATCTTCCAAGCCATCAGTCAACTTCTCCTGTATAGGACAACCCAGAGGAAGCATCAGTGTCACATAATAATGCAATTAGTATGCCCTTGGTTGTGTTTGTTTGATTGGGGTTTTACGCCGTTTACACCCTTGTGTTTCATGTAAAAATCTGTGTATTTTGCAGTGACTGGTGAGTATATACACTGTTGAACACGAGCCCGTAATAAAACGATAGCGATGGTATTGGCATGTCCTCTTGCAATAATGAAAATAACGTTGTGATATGAACCTTCACAATAGAGGTCAGAAATGTGATGTAATCTCTTTAGGACGTATGAGCATGGATGTTATCACTAGTTCAAAAAAACTACATGTTATCACATGGCTCGGGAGTGGAAATATAGGGGTTTTAGCGCGAGAAATCTATTTCTATCACTCGTATGACATCGTGCCAGCCAAATGGACAAACTATTTTTTGCTCGGGGTTATACATCGTACTTATTTCACTCATATGATGTGTCCAATGAATTAGGAAACCATCCCCACAGGACAAGAATGCACAGGGTGCAAAACCTGGTGTCAGAAGACATGTGGAATTCAGTGCAAGACACCACAAACAAATGGGGCTTCTGTTGCCACTTAGTGAGAGGACCACCAATTTCACATTTCCAGTTTTTTTTATATTTTAAGATTTGAATTCTAATAAGAAATGTGGAAAAATCAAACAAAATTTCTTTTGAAACTTGGGTCACAGCCAACAAATTTTCTCCAATGGCTCTGAGGGGTAGGTCTTTTCCGATGAGATCACACCAAGAAAGCTATTTCCCATTTTCGCGAGCCAGGCTTAAAACATGGGTGTATTAACCTTGACACATAAGACGCCCGTATCGCGTTATCTGGGTCAACTAAGGGCACATAATCTAGTTCAACGCAGGTTTTTGCCCCTGAATTCATGGCCAATGAAATAAACCGTTTCATCTGTACGACTCGAGTTGAAAAATAATGATGGAAGGCAGCGCTGAAACATCTTACTGTGCATAATCTCTAAAATCTGCCTTGGAATCGATTGCCCAGAAACACAGCAGTTCACAGAAAGTCTTGCTGTGACATATCACACAAGAGAAACATGGTCTGCCATTATGAACTGAACTATTAAAACAAATACACGTGACTGCTGCGTGGCCGAGCGTCACTGATTGGGCATTTACGAGTGTAAGTCCCAATCAAAATTGAGCATATGAAATCGGGTCATAACATAGACAACCAATTATATACCAGGTGTCCGGATGATGGTATTTTCAAGTTTATGGTATTTTCCCTGTAGTTCAATTTAATGACCAGTACTGACTGTATTGTGACATACCAATGAAGATCAACTTGAGCTGAAATAGCTTACTGGTACAATACCAATACAGTAATGAGCTTTACCAACAGCCAATTCATAACTTACATGTATCACAATATTTCTCATCATACCCTTATCTAATATGAACAACACAAGTTTAAAGATACTCCTGCAGCCGGGGTTGTTTACGTATTACCAGTATGGCATTTCAGCTTCTGCTTTTAAAATCTGGTTGCATTTAGGAGGGTAAGAAGTCACCACGAGGGAGTGGTCTATTTCAGAGTAACTTTTTTCTCACGCAATTTTGTCTTTACAGGATCAAATTTGAGGTTACGTTTACAAACAGAAAATGTCATGTTTTATTATGCATGTTTAGTTTGATCAAGTTACTCAGGAATACTGACAGCTACCTCCTGGTGCATTATACCATCTCTTAATTGATTACCAGAACGATTGATTGGTGTTAACGCCGAGCCTAAGGCTACTTCAATCAATAATATGTCAATTGATAGCCGCAGTAACCACCATAAAAATTAAGTGTTTTGCTCTGTTTGAAACACGTTTCTCGTGTGATCAAGATAAGACAGCATGACCATGCTTGGAACATGCCGCCCTTAGCCAGAGGGCACCAGATTTATGGGTTGAGGAACTATCAATCTATTTCATTGACTGTTTTACACCATTCATGGTAGTTATTCAGTATGAGTGACCATGTTGCAGAGGACCAGATTCAAAAATCACTTGTTCTACAATATGGTCAATGCCAACATTTTATACTTCTAACTTATTTTTGTATTTTTAGGACATGTCCTAAAATCTGTTTCCTTAATTTAAATGTCGAGTCCCATCTCTGGACCCAAGTTGTTTGCCATCTGCCCAAGGTAATGTTCCACAAAGCGGACTTTTGCTATTGTTTTTAAGACCAAATTACGCTATAGTAGTTCTGTGGATAGGAATAGCCCCTACATGTGCTCTGATTAACTAAGGCTCGTCTTAATTTTTACAATTATGCAAATGGTCTTTTTTTGTAACAATTACAATGATCTTTCAAATCAAAGGCCAACTTTCATCAAATGCACAAATTACCATTCAACAAAATGATGCAAATTTGCCTATATTTGGGTTGAAAGATGCATTATACATGTGGCTCATGAAAGCATGAACTTTGACCCCAATTTCCTACCAACTCCAATCTGCATCTCATTTCCATATGTGGTGGTTTTTAACAAGGGAGTGTGAAGGGAGATAAATCATGGAAGGGGTTTGGTGCCAGAATAGAACCGTTTATAACTTTTTAGAAGGTGTTGATCCAAAATTTTGGCAAAACGAATCTAATTTTAAAACTTTTGAAATAAAAATTTGCCAAAAAAAAAAAAAAAAAAAAAATTTAGAACTAGAACTAGTCTAGAGGCCACCACACAAATAAGTTTATCATGTAACAAATTTTCAGATAAATAAAAAAAAAAACAATTAAAAATCCTTACATGTAAATAGAGATGATAAAATGAGACACAGGTTGGGTTAAAAGGAAATTGGGATAAAATTCCTGTCTGTCACCAAACACCTTGATTCAGAGCTTGTGCTCCACACCCAAAACTCAATTATCTCCCCCTTTCCCGCCCAACCAAACAAAAACCACCAACAGGAAAAAACAGATGCAGATGAAGAAATGGGTTTGTCAAAAACGTACAACTTTTATTCAACGATTACAGGCCATCATTCAAACATTTTCACTTTGAAATAAACATAGTACAATTTCTAATTGTAGCAAAAAAGTATCACTCATTATCAATCTTACAACGTTTTTAACAGAGAGAGCATTTATACTATCACAAGTCCGGCTGCATGGAATAACAAGACCAGGGCCGGATCCTACAAAACAGTTTTAAACTAAAGTCAAAACGTTTAAATGCACCTAAATTGTTCAGTTTTGAATTCAGAAATGTAATATTTGGACATTATTATCTTTGTGCTACTAGATAGTTAATTGAATGCATATCTATCAGGGTATGTACTTAAGAGTATTGAAATTCCAGGAGATATTCATGAGTTCTAGGCTAACATTAGGGTTTTACAATTGATCTTGTTGCTATTGCACACCTTTTCAAAACTTAAACGAATTA
>JAUELC010211221.1:0-10709 GCA_031471745.1 Cryptochiton stelleri | reverse complement strand
ACTTTGCTGAAAACAAAAATTGCCTAGTAACCTCAATCTTATATCTCGGCCATTTTGAATGAAATAGTCTAGAGAACAGCGTTAACAACAAAGATGTGAAAATATGAGCTCTCTTTCTTCGCTTTTTAGAGCATGTCAACATTAATCATTAAAACATTAATAAAAACTGTACTTTTTGCTTGGGTTAATTATTCACGGCCCATCCATTATGGATTGACAGGAATTGAGTGGGAATATTCGAATAGACTTTCCCCAAAACTTGTCTTTTTTAAGATGTTGTTTTGTAGAGGTGACCAATGTATACAGGAAGAACACTAGTTGAAAATGTTTTGAAATGCATATTTTCCTGTCGTTTGCCTGTATTTCTGAAAACGTAAAATGAATAGTCCTAGATGGAGAGAGCTACCTGTGATCTGGTGCTCTGAGCCTAGCAGGCAACACGAAGCTGCTTTGTTACAGTCACATGAACTGTAAATGTTCACACTATCTAATTCCATTATGTTTTTCGCCCTGTGATTGTCTTGTATCTTGCCACTGTTTGTTGCCAGTTACGTCGAGGGTGGTTCCTTCACTAATTGGGCCGGCACACCTTCATATGAATGAAATAATCTCTAGTACGGTGTAAACCACCATAAACCCCAAAATATCAATAACCTTATGTCTATGTGAACGTTTGCAATAAGCCATAGAGTAGTGTAGAGTGCGTACGTGAGCTCCGGGTTTTCAGGAAGATAAACAAAAGCACGTGGCTGGGTTGTTGTACTGGCTATAACTGAACTGTTATAATTTCACATTTCTAGAATTGTATTCTTCATGGCAAACTCTCCTGAATAAATCAAGGCAACAGTTCGAACTATCTCTTAATGTCTACCCACGTGCTTTTTTTTGTCTTGCTTGAGTCACGGATCTCTCGCGCTCACTCGACTCAGCTATGTAGTCTGTAAGCCAGACAGTAGTGTGGAGTGCGCCTGTGATATCCGCGTCTGTGGGAAGATAACACAACCACGTGTCTCGGATTTTAAAATGGACGCTTTCTGAACAGTTGCCTTTATTGTTTGATATTTTCTGGACATCTTCTGCGGAGAATACAGAATATGTTCAGAGAAAGACAACCTTTTCATTGCAGAATCCCAGTCACGGTCTTTTGGGTTTTTTCCACGATACCCGCCCTCTGCATGGGTAAGGGCAGCATGTTCTGAGCGTAGTCAGGCTGTCTTTACATCCCACCGGAGGAATATTATTTTTCCATCAGAGCAACACACATCATAATTTAAGGCTGTGTCAGTGTGGCTATTTACTGTAGTAGAAGGCTTATACCGCCGCCATAAATGAAATTCCCTTGATTATGGCGTTAAACTCCAATCGATTGATTAACGACATCCAGATGTAAAACCTGCTCAATCTACACTGCAATCTGACTAATACTGATACGACATTTACAAAATATATAATAAAAATCCTAACAATAATTGCCAGCACTCAGTTAACGTAAAAGTAAAACCTCTCTAAATAAGACTTTATTACACTCTGATTTCCCAGAATTAGACTCATGATTTAAAAAAACTGATCCCCCTACCAAAAAATCAAAGAATGACCCCAAAACAAATTGACGAATAAAAAGTAGTTAGTAATTATAAGCTTAAATTTAACACCTAGTGATGTTTACGATTTCGTGAAACTGAAAAAATTAAAAAAATTAAAAAAATTGAAGAATCGTGTGAAGTAGAATTACGTATGATAATTATTCGCTGATAAGCCCGGTTACCCGTTTCTAGCCTGGAGGGATGTTTCGTTTGATGTGGAATTCTGTTAGACTTCTCGGAATATCTCTTTATCGTTTGATATCGAATTTCTACGTCCTCTGTTTACTTGTTTTTCATAAAAATATAGCTCGATTATGATTCATTTGTAAAGTGTTAAACTCTATACACAAGTGCTTGCTGGCCTGCGGGAAGCCAAGTTTAAAGATAAGTTTTTCTTTTGGTTCACATTTTTATCATTGCTCAATAAATGTAAAAAAATGCCGCTTTTTTATTTTGCGCAATGTTTTTGTGAGGAGTAAACCATAATACTTATTTTAATGTTCGAAGCTTCAAATGTACCATATTTTGTCAGCCATATTGGAGCGGATGGTTGGTGGGAGCTTCCTGTGCTCTGGTGATCTCGGAGCTAAGGGGCGACTAAAACTCGACCCGCCGTGGCGTCGAACACTGTAAATTTGCACTTAGACAATGTTTTGCGTCCTGTGACTGTCTTGTAGCTGGTCATTGTTTGTTACACATGGCGTCGAGGGTGGTTTGCATTACCTATTGTACTGGCACGCAGTCATATGAGTGAAATAACCTTAAGTAGCATACGACCTACAAACCGCTATCAAATAAATACTGCCTGACAACATTAAGCCTTATTAATTGTCATTGTCTTTAGTGGATAATTATTCATGAACATTTTGCTACAAAGAAAGCCAATTGCATACACTCTTTGTGGAAGTAATGTACCTAGAATTTACTCATTTGATCAAACAGAAAGCCATCTTTACCCCGGTCTCGAGCATGGATTCATGCTTTACATTCACCAACAAAAAATGTTGGTAAATCGTGAAAAAAAATTGCTAGGGTCTGTCTCCGTAAATGAAAGTGTTACAAATCATATGAACAACATTTTCCCATGGAGTATGACAGCACATGGAGCATCCTGTGTGCCATATATGGAACAGCCTGCCATATAAAGTTAATGGTTAAAGGGGACGAAAACGTATCTGAGTAGATAGACCGTATAGAACTGTTTCCAAATTGGCGTCCTGAGTGTATATAAATGTTTCATTAACTGGTTAGAGCCACATTTAGTAGACACCAGTATGGTGGACATTTCATGCCATATAGCTGGTATCTCCAGCCCTTATTATTTAATTCGTCTACCGTTCCCACAGTAGTAATTATAATGACTGCTATTTATATTACTTCCTTTGGTGTTAATTTTGGTGTCTGGGTGGAAGCATATTCCATCTGATCCATTCGGATAGATATATATTGGACATATACTTCAAGCCACATTCTACATCGATAGAAGCATGTGGTTGGTATCGATAGTTGTATTCCCAACGGTTTCTACACCATTTATTTGTTGAGTCTGAAACGCGTTTTTATGCACGGTCTAAATAATGTTTCAAACTCAGCACAAGTCTAAAATTAATTAATTCATAATTAAAACGATCGAAGCGGCTTCCTACCGGAACTGCATTACACAGCAATATGCAAGATCTCTAATCCGATTATTACAGGGTTTTTTTCTAAATGCTTCTGACGAGTTGTTATTTGGAAACGTTGTAAATGTGGAGTTATGTGATTCCGTATCACCGGGAAATAAATCCCATGGGTAGACGTTCTAGCGCATTGCAACAGTTAGCAGGAAGCGTGATGAAATCAGAGAACTTGTTTTTATCTGCTGGAACCGTGATAATTGTTTTAGCTGCAATTTAATAGTATTCACTTGTCGAAAGATCGGCAACGTTTGGAACATTCCTTTCTTAATAACCTACTACAGATATCATATTTAAAGTTTGTTTTATTTTATTTTTCTATTTACACCGATAAAAAGGAAAACTTACCCGGATTAAAAGAATTTTACAGCATGTCATCTTCCGAAAAAAACGGAGCCTCTTACGATTTTCGAAAAACACCTCTGAACTAATGCATTACAATCCATAGTTGTTTTTTGTGGAACATCGATGTGCAGTCGAATAAACACTTTTAAATTATAGATGAAGACGCGATTGGCTACGCAGTAAATTTCACGAATTGGCCTATGAATTGCGTAATTTATAATTCCATGTATATACCGAACCCCAGAGAGATGTTTCACATCTAATTTAGTTACAGAAACTCACTTGGCGTATCTGGTACCAGTACGAAGAGCAGTACTTGTGTATGAATATGAAGATATATACAACTCTCGATTGATTTGTTTGATTAAGGTTTTACGCGTTACTGAAGTCGGCTTCGTGTTCCCTTAGCTCGGAGAGCACCAGTGTCCCAGAAGCTCCCACCGACCATGAATTTTCGATGTTGATTGAATACATTTTAAAGAGATGCACCCTTTATTCATGCTTCTCATTGTTTATTACGTACGTTTAAAAACCAGGGCTGTACTGGAAAATCTACATACTGTTTATGGTCATACAAGGAAACCCTTGTGTTAGAGGGTTAAGGTTTGAGTTAAGGGTTGACAGATCAAAGCCATCTGTGATAAACAGGGCGTTTACGTAAGCTGCCCGACAATTGATCAGGCGACAACTGCTCTAGCGACATTTGCTCCGGCGACAATTGCTCCGACGCCAATAGGGACAGAGTGTGATCCGCCTATCGATATTTATTATATATTTTTTTTATTTTGTGGAGGGAGAGGGACAGTGAAAAAGCTACTTAAAACGTTCGCCCCTACGAACGATATTTAGTTCGTAGTTTAAAAGCTGTTTAAATAAAAACTATTGAGCTGGCAAAGAAATAAAAAAAAACTTACAGTTAGTCACTGTGGATAACCTCTTCGATTTGAGCCCTTTATTGTTCATTAACACACTTAATTTAAGAAAAAATTCCAGGTTTTCTGCGAACCGTTGGTTCTGTTGCCAGTTGCTGAAAGCAGCGTTTGTAGGTCATAAGATGCGACGCTTTGCTCGGGCTTACTCACTGTCACTCTCCACCCATCAAATATATAAAAAAAATATCAATGGGAGAATGACGAACTGTCACTACGATAACAATTGCTCGGGCGACAATTCCTCCGACGACAGTTGTCGTCAGAGATGTAACCCAATACAACAGGTCAATATTGTGGTGGGAGCAATTGTCGCCGGAGCAATTATCGTCGGAGCAAATGTCCCCGTAGCAATTGTCCTGGATTCTTCACATATTTTGGTCCTAATGCAAAATCACCGCTCTAAAAGACCGCATCTTTTAATCTAGATAAAAAGCCGAGAGACAAGTTGGCTGCTCCAAATACCAGCCAGGTGTCAACGTGATTGATGTAGTGAGCTTTCATTCGAATCCGGGCGACGGGCTTGTGAAAACCGCTTCGAGATTTCTAAAACCATCGGTGCCTTGGCTATATTTCATGATTGAAGCCAATGTTTTGCCGGCAGCTGCAAAACTGTTTACGCAATGTACTTCCTTCCCTAAGCCGTCAGAAATGCTAAACCGAGTAAGCAATTAATAACAATACATTGCTTGTCTCTTCAGGCTGTGTGGACATGCAATATAATGAAGTCTATTACCGTACATCAAGATCCAAAGTGAAACATCATTGACCAATATGCCAGTGTGTGTGTTATACATTTTAAGTCCAGGGCTGGATTTCAAGACGTACAGTATCCGGTATTAGCTATAATGGTTTCCTGATGCTTCCGGGAACGATTTGGATAGCTACGCTTAAGATAATTTCTTATCTTTCTACACCAAGGTTTGATCAAACGACCCAGAAACAAAAACATCATTAGCCAAGTGACAGTGTAAGACATAAGATTACAGTTTATTCCTTAATTTAAGGATGTGCAGTATCTGGTAAAAGCTTTCAAGGTCTCCTGGTACTTCCGGGTAGACAACTATGATTAAGAACACTTCCATTCCTTTATGTAATACCTCTAACGGCTAATATTGTAAAGGTAATCCAAGATTATGTTAACACTCAACGTATTGTTAGAAACAGTGGTCGGTAATACGAATTTAGGTCATCATTTTTGTTGTTGTGACAATTTTATATAGATTTTTAGTGAGTTATCGCTTTTCTATATTAATCATTCTGCAATTTTTGTGTGCGGGCCATACATTTTAAGTCCATTGCGGATTTTTGGATTCACAATATCTTGCATCAGCTTTCAACATAGCCAGATACTTACGTGGACGATTGATTGATTGATTGATTGGTGTTTAGCGCCGTCCTCAAGGGTATTTCACCTGTATGACCACGTTGTACGTCAACAGTATATAGCCACACTAACACAACCATGAAATGTGAAGTGTCTTGCTCTGTGGAAAAATAATGTTACTCCAGTGCTAAGTAAATACAGTATGATTATGCTCGGAACATGCTGCCATTAAGCTCCGGTTTAAATATGTTTTTATTTATATACACGGAAGATATGAATAAGTGATCCAGGTATAGAAACATAACTGACGAACTGACAGTGTGTGGGTTATAAATTTAAAGTCCATTGCGGGATTCAAAGATTACTGTATCCGGTTTTAGCTCTCACTGTCTCCTGACACTTCTCAGAAGATAGCTACGGATAAAATATCAAAAGCATCAGGTTAGAACTGGAGTGTAGACACGAACTTTTGAAGAAGATATCCGGGAATAAAAACACAGCTAACTATGCTATTGCTTTGCTTGATTGGTGTTTAACGTTGTACCCAAGGGTATTCGACTTATATAACGACGGATTATCCACTTATTACTCTGCCTTTAAACGGTGGAAAACCGGGGAGTAGAAACACTATCACCTACTGTGACTCCCTCACATACCTGTGGTCGATTGGGGGATTCGAAGCCTTACGTAACATCGAAGGAGGATCAGAAGATCCTTTAAGATTTGAGAACACTGACAAAGTGTTCTGCTTAAAATGTGATAAACAAGATCGGGCATCTGATTTCCCAATCGGTCTTGACAGTTTGACAGAGTCCCACTGGATAAACTGAAGCATAGTAAAGTAGATTTCCTAATATAAGACATCTTCAAAAACATCAAACACAACAAAGAGTAATGCCTTTATATACGGCGTCAAAGTCTTATAGACAACAACAGTATTTACTAATCTTGTAAAAGTATAGAATCTCTATATTCATTTTTATTGGACTTTAAATCCCTTTTCAGAAGAGCAGTTGGATCGCTGTATACCGATGGAAAAGAGAGACAGTAAATTACATTTACTAACGTGAATCCCTTTTTGGAAGAGCAACTGGGTCGTTGTAGGCTGATGGACAAGAGAGACAGAAAATTAAATTTACTAACGGGAATCCCTTTTCGGAAGAGCAGTTGGATCGTTGTAGGCTGGTGGACAAGAGAGACAGAAAATTATATTTACTAACTTGAATCACTTTTCGGCAGAGCAGTTGGGTCCTTAAGGACTGGCGGACAAGAGAGAAAGAAAATTACGTTGACTGACGTTCTTTTACAAAAGAAGTCTGATGTGAATTCTCGTCACACTGGTAGCTCTTTCATTGACACTCTTCTCATTTTAAAAGCTCTTCGGACTTCTAGATGTGGACGAGACAAAAGAGTATCTGCGTTTTCTGTGAAAATATTGGGGAATAGGTTGCATCTCTAGGCGAGAATCCAGGGAGATTTTATCCTGATTTACAAATTACAAATCATGCCCAGCACTAACCTATGGTCAGTCTTACCTTGAAAATGTCGAACATGTTTGCACTGCATTATACAGAAAGCAAATAAATATGTATGCTAACATATGAATTAAATTTAAATCATACGTAAATATTTCAAATTTAATTTATCATCGGACACTAAAAAACATTTTTGTTAAGCACATGTGTTACGTGTTCACATATTCTTCGTCCAAGCTGCGAAGCTATCGTTGCATGTTCAGGAGGTATTGATATTAACAACATTTTATTTTACAGTTGAATGTGGCTTTTTGACTGGCCAACAGTCGTTTAGGACTTTTTTTATGAATTAAAGAGGCCATGCCTAAGAAAGCCTCACTCCTACACATTTAACTACTATTATTGAAGGTTTGTGGGGAAAATATGACTTCCGCCATAGGATTTGGATAACAAAAGCAACACAATGAATAATAACAACAGCAACACAATTAATAATAACAACAACAACAATACAATGAATAATAACAACAGCAACTCAATGAATAATAATAGCAGCAACACCAACACAAGGAATAATAATAACAGCAACACCAACACAAGGAATAATAATAACAGCAACACAATGAATAATAACAACAACAGGAACACAATAAATAATAACAACAAAAGCAACACAGGGAATAATAACTGCAATACAATGGAGGACAACAGCAACACCATTAGTAATAACAACAGCAACACAATTAATAATAACAACAAAAGCAACACAGGGAATAATAACTGCAATACAATGAAGAACAACAGCAATACCATTAGTAATAACAACAGCAACACAATTAATAATAACAACAGCAACACAATGAATAATAACAACAACACACAATGAAGAAGAAGAAGAACAACACAATGAATAATAACAACAACACCAACACAATGCTTAATAACAACAGAAACACAATGAATAATAAGAACAGCAGCACAATGAATAATAACAACAACAACAACACAATTAGGAAGAAGAACAAAAGCAACACAATGAATAATAACAACAACAGCATCACAATGAATAATAACAACAGCAACAACACAATGAAGAAGGAGAACAACAGCAATATAATGAATAATAACAACTCCAACCCAATGAATAATAACAACAGCACCACAATGAATAATAACAACAGCAACAACACAATGAAGCAGAATAACAACAACAATATAATGAATAATAACAACAACACCAACCCAATGAATAATAACAACAGCAACACAATGAATAATAACAACAACAGCAACACAATGAATAATAACAACAACACAATGAATAATAAAAACAACAGCAGCACAGCGAAGAAAAAGAACAACAACAGCAACACAATGAAGAAGAAGAAGAAGAGTTCAAGAACAACTAACCTTTGAGTCCGGGACTCAAATTATTTCTTTATTTAATTCTGTGATTATACACAATACATTCCAGCTTTTGATTGAAGATCATGAATTACGATCAACAGTATCAACAAATATCAACACGAAGATGCCCTTTGGTGAGGGGAAGCAAGTTCCGGGCGTAGTCATGATGTGTTTACTTATCACCGGAGAAACATGATTTTTACAACGGAGGAAAACACGTCACGATTTTTGGTTGTGACTGTGGTTATTTACTGTTGGTGTACTAAACCGTTAAATACCCACGAACACGGTGTTAAACACCAATCACTTAACAAGAAGATTTATATTGAGTTTTATATCCTTTAATCCATTGTATAATCGGTTTGGACGAGGAACTATTGGACCTGAAACTGAGCCTGTTCGCTACTCATAATCTTCAAATGTCGGGGTTCCTGGACGTGTTAAATTCATCGCACAGTTTTCTGCTTAAAATGTCGTTAACCAGACCGGGCGTCTGATTTCCCAATCGATCTTGACAGTTTGCCAGAGTCTCACTGGATAAACTTAAGCATAGTAATGTAGATTTCCTAAACTCATTTGTTACATGTCAATATTTTCCTCGTCAAAACTACGAAGCTATCGAAGAATGTTCAGGATGTATTGATATAAAAAAAAAAGTTGTTTACAGTTGGATGTGGCTTGGGACATTTTTGATGCATTAAAGAAGCCTTGCCTAAGAAAACCTCACTCCTACACATTTAACTACTATTATTGAAGGTGTGCGGAGAAAATATGACTTCCGCTATAGGATTTGTATTCGCTCTGTATCATATAGTGAAGCCCGTTACGACCATTTTGAAGAAACAATAACAACAATTAACTGAAACTTCGATTTGCCAATATATGGTTTAGTCAAATGGTTCGGTTCCCAATCGACACAGCTACAAAATAAGATCTTACTGCCTTGTTTAGGCATATGTCTTCGACATCTTTGATCCTATCTGTGCATTATTTGAATATATTTTCCACCATGTGAGCCTATAATTTTAGTTCCATTTGGCGTAAGGGCGTATGTTAACAGTGTGCAATCCACTCAACATTTATACTGGAAGTCATAAATAAGTGATATTAAAATGTTTTTAAACTGCTCCTACAGTCAAATGTATTAAAGGAGAGGTGCGGTGTATGAATTTTAGTGTCAACAAAAGTTTATATATTCTTTCAAATCTGAGACTGAATTCACGGGGGCGTTTTATGTTCTGCGCATTAAGCTTTTTTATATTTAGTCGCCTGTGCCCTTCAGCCTTGTTATGCTAACACTATATATGATTCCTATTTATATTAGTGAAAAGGGTTCCATACATAGGTCACGAAGAAGAAAACAATCTATGTCTTCCTCAGGCCAACGCTCACACGACTTTGTTTGAAGAGGCTTAAAAAGAGATTTATAGCTCCAAATAATCAGCATTAACAGACAATGAATACGTTAGCCACTTCGCCATTCAGACTTATATTAAAATTCACAAATACATGTAGGCTAGGCTTGTCTAGAAACTCAATCGTGACTAACTTCGGTTTAACGACGGATTCATCGGAACCTAAGCTCATTTGTATCTCCGCGCCATCTTTCTCCTGTTTTTCGAAATAAATTCAGAAGCCAGATTAGCAAGGAAACAGAAAACAGTCAGCTTAATTCGAAACGGGATGGCCTGTAGATGTATATGGATGAATTCTCGCAGAGAACTTTTAAGAATGTCTCTAAACGGCAAAAGTACAAGCTCCCGGAAAATGTCAAACCTAGCGCCGTCATTATACACGAGCCAAAGAGACGACGTTATATTGGAGTACATCAACCGTAGTAACTCCTGAAGCCTAATATATTTTAAAAACGTTATTGGCATTAAATCAGAATTCTAGTTCCTTTATAATATTGCTACGCATCTTTTCGCTCCAGTACCGATGTTCCTGTCACCAATGCAGTTCATGAG
>JAUELC010211110.1:0-10710 GCA_031471745.1 Cryptochiton stelleri | reverse complement strand
ATATTGGATGGAAGGTGGAGTGATCAGGGCTTGACCTAGTTATATTGGATGGAAGGTGGAGTGATCAGGGCTTGACCCAGTCCTATTGGATGGAAGGTGGAGTGATCAGGGCTTGACCCAGTTATATTGGATGGAAGGTGGAGTGATCAGGGCTTGACCCAGTTATATTGGATGGAAGGTGGAGTGATCGGGGCTTGACCCAGTTATATTGGATGGAAGGTGGAGTGATCAGGGCTTAACCCAGTTATATTGGATGGAAGGTTGAGTGATTGGGGCTTGACCCAGTTATATTGGATGGAAGGTGGAGTGATCAGGGCTTGATAGAAGTGAAGTCGCATCTACTAGCCGCTAAAATATTCATTTTGGCCCAAAAATATTTAATATTTACAATTTTCCAGATGAATAAATATTCCATTTTGTGACTGGGCTCCTTAGAAATGGACTTTGAACCAAGCCCTTGCGATGCATGGATAAGTATTATAGTGATGAGCCGAACTCAGGCATTACTAGTCATCAATGTTAAGGATACTAGCATTGTCTTAAATTCACTTTGAAGCCAGCTCGTTAGTATTCCTGTCACTGATGTCAGACTGAAAAAAGAGTACATGGTCAGTGACAGTCATGCAGGGTACAAATGTACCTTTTTATCTGCTGATGTGAGTCAGTTATAAATAAGTTCTACTCGAAGTTGGTGTGTGGAAAAGAGAATGAGATAAGTAGGCCAGTGAATAAAACACTGTCATTCAGTAACGTCATAGGCCCACTCTCATGTCAACTCTACTAGTCACATAAAACCTTCAGATGACAAACACATCATTATAATACTTAATAAATATATGCCTTGTGCAAATACATGTTTTAACTTTGATCAAACTGTATATGGAATCTCTGCAGAATTTTGATTTAAAATGAATAAAGTTTACTAAATTATGTTCAGTATACCTGCATGTATGCATAAGAATCAACTGTAATGTGAGGAATCAGTTTAGAAATTAAGGTGTTAATGAAACTCAGGGGCCCGTTACTCAAAGCCCTATTAATTTAAATCTGCTATAAGATGAAGGTTTATCTCTAATCGTGGGCGGTTGGAGGGTGCTTCCTGTTGCCCTGGTGCTCTCAGAGCTAAGGGGCAACGCGAAGCTGATCTGTTTGTGGCGTCCTGTTATGTCCTGTGGTTGTCTTGTATCTTGTCATTGTTTGTTGCCAGTGGTGTTGGGTTGACTTACCTCACCCATTGGGCTGGCAGGCCGTCATATAAGTGAAATAACATTAAGTACGGCGTAAAACCCCAATCAAACAAATGTATGTTTATACATATTTTAAACACTGGGTATTACCCTTTTGCTTAAGACAATCGTTATCTAAAAAAGGCATCACAAGTCATACGAATCCACTCGCATATTGGCCTATTGTCCTACTTGCATTATCTTAACTGTGACATACTTATTTTTAAAATATCCATAATGACCTTGATCTTTACACCATGATGTTGAAATTCAAGCTTGATCAAGGCATTGCACAATAAACATGTATGTGAAGTTTTATAAAAATTCAACAATAAATAAAGCTGCTACAGTGATGACAAACTTATTTCAATAAAAGCCATCATGACCTTGACCTTCATCCCACCCCCCAAACTAATCCACGGCATTGTCACACTTAACATGTGTGGGAAGTTTCATTAAAATTTACAAAGAAATAAAACTCCTAGATGGATGACAAACGCATTTTAAAAAGAGCCATAATGGCTTTTACCTTGATCCCAGGACCCTGAAAGTCGCAATTCGGTCTACCTTTAAGTAGCCAGCATAAAGAATATACTACTTTAGCCACATACCTTTGAGACTGTCTCTCCTGATTCATCGTGATAGCTACGTAGTTAAACCGATATGTAGAAGAGATATAACAATGACGTCAATATTCGGAGGTACTCTAGTTTGTCATTTAGAATTTGAGGTGCATTGTGTTTGAGAGTGGTGCCAGAGTGAACATTGAAACGTTGAACCAATGAGTACCATAATAAATGTAGGAATTTGAACCCATAAAGGCTTGGGGTATGTATATTATTGCACCATCGCAATACACACCAATTCTTAGATCTCAATGACCACAGAAACACAGATATGCAGGGTAGAATAAAACACAATTAAATAATCGATACTTTGTATTTTATTTTACTATTTTTGTACATGTAGTTTATTGATCCGAAATGGTTTCTTGTCTTAATGCGATCATCTCAGTCTGCCTGATCTCAACATTTCTCTAATGAGGGATTCAACAAATACTAGATACATGCCGAGCGAATGATTCACAGTACTGCAGTATAATATTGGCTCTTTCTATTAGGCCAATTCTATTCCGAAAAGTTATACTAAATGTCCTCAATATAAATCCATGTGTACTGTATATCACCAGCCTACGTAGCTAGTCGGTTGGAGTATTGACCCAGTTAGCCAAAGGTACCAGGTTTGATCCCCGGTGGAGGCATGCACATTTCCCTTGCCCTCCATTTATTTAATACCGTATTTATATGGCAGAACCAGATTTTGTCAGAATTCCTCAAGAAACGAACACAACTTGTAGGTATTATCTAGAACAGAAAGACATATGACGCCATTTCAACTCTTCACGTGACTTGATTATCTAGTTGTTATTGGTTCCTTCGATCTAATGTTATGATAAATAGTTATATGTTATTTCCCTATTTTCTTTGCTGTTATCTGCTCTATGTTGATTTTTATTGGTGAGTTATGCAACTGATGTTATATAGGATACGTCTTTTTTCGTGGGGTGCAAGTTTTTGCCTCTAGCACCAACAATGACGCAAATGGCCAGAACAATGGCCATTCAAAACACAAAAGCCGTTTATCGAATGGGACGTAAGTTACGGGCGATTTAGAACAAGATACCTTTACTAGTAAGACAATTCCAGATATTCGATCGTGATCCTCATGATTTTTGTTGTTGTTGTCTAAAGATATTGGCGTTTTCCAAATCCTTAAGGAAATGAATACGCCACATCTTCACCAGTTGATATCAATACCTGGACTTAAACTAAGTTAAAGAAAACAAAATTTCAATCTTTTGCTTGGAATAATGTAATTCCAGAGAGCCTGGAAAACCTTCGCGTGATTTTTCACTGGTCGCAAAATGTCAAGTTTTGCGTGTTTTTCAATGTTCTTATAATTTAACTTTATATATTATTGGGGGTGTTGATAGGTGAATCATCGACACTATAAACGGTAATGTGATTCAGTCTATGTCACAAAGGATATAGTCCAGGGCCCGGTTGCTGAAAGTCCAGATAAGTAGCTAATAGCGGATTAAATCACTTAACCAGGATTAGATAGGTCTTTAACAAGACGTGACGCCATGTAATCTAGGATTAAATTTAATAGCGATTTGAGCAACTGGCACCTGTGACCCTCTGAGGTCAGTCCGTTAGACTATTGGCTCTGCTTACAAAAGGTCCCGGAGGAGGTGACATTTATTAAATTAATATTACCAGTACAATCATTATTTAAAGAAAATCTGTTTTTTTTAAGCCAGGCTATCAGTTCCGGCACCTTGTCTCGATTAATCATTTTCATCAAAGAGTATTTACAAAATGTTCTTTTAATCACATCCGAATCAATTTTTCTGTCATGAAGTTATTCAGACATCTTTAATTAAAACGGTTTGTTTCAAGAGTTTGGAAACGCTGACTAAGCCAGATATACACCTTACTTCAGAAATTACAAAGACGAGTAATCCATAAGCAAATATCTTGTTCCTGTAAATATTGATCTTCAAAAGTTTATTAGATTCTGAGACACATTAAATATTTAATTAGATTCTATCAATAGCTCTTTTTTTATCTTCTACAAAGGTGACGTGCTCTCTAACATTTAGAACAGTTTACAAGTTTCCGGAGGCAATTTAAATATTTGAATAGATGATATCAATAATACATGTAGCTCTTTATAACTGTTTACATTGAAGACGAGTTATCTAACATTGATAACAGACTCGGTTCGCGAAGCACTTAAAATATTAACATAGATAACATCATCAATGTCTCATTTTCAACTTAAACAATGGAGACGTGTTCTCTAACATTTAGAACAGTTTGCAAAGTTCTGAAGTAACTTTACATATTTAAATAGATATTATCAACAATAGCTTTTTAAAATAAATTTTCTACAAAGAAACTTGTTTCTACAACATTGAAGTTAAGTCTTGGTCTTGGATGAATTTCCACGGATGCAATTATACACTTGTTATACTGATAATGAAATAACATGTTACATAATATTTGGCTAACTACGGTTCCGTTCTACTATAATTACGATTAAATCTGACAGCACATGAACAAGTTCAACCAAGATTGACATAAACCAAAAAGGACTAAATGAAATGACACTGAGTCCTAGAATATAACCTCCTGTGGTTTTCATTTACGAATAAAACTTTAAAAAATACTTGTTTTAACGAAAACGGCCACAAATGGATTTCAACAGGGGGAACGTCTAGTATCAAAATTCGCTTGTTGAGAACTGGACTCTTGTCTCGTTTATGCTCGCAGTCCAACAATGCATAACTAAGTTTAAACATTAATTCTCTGTGATAGTTTCAAGTTAAAACTATTATTTCGAGACAATTAATAACGGAATAAACGGTGTCAAAGATGGTTTTATTTAAATCCACTTTGAATGTATTTTTAAAGGAATTTTGAGATTATAGAATCTGTAGTTACCATACACAGATTGAGTTTGGAACCACAATTTTTATAATATTACAATATAATTAATTCTTTTAAACACAAGCACTTAATCCACATACAAACTGGTGAGCTTTCGTATGGCCTGGTAACCAAAATTTTTCAAACTAAACATTCAACTCTTGCTTGTCTCTATATATACCAAAGCAGTGTCATCGTGTAACAGTTCACATGACAGTTGGGGTTAATGTTAGCATCAGTTGTGTATTTTATAATTCTGCTGTATAGTCTGTTAAAAACAATTGTTTATATTATAATGTTAAACAAGCCGATGCATCTTTTTGGATATTTTATATTGATACGTATTAAAGTCGAAAACACTGTCAAAAGCAATGCTGCATATCGATAAAATGTCAAACGTCACGTTATCTACAGAAGAGCTATTCACCTTTTTTTTGTTAGTTGCCGAAACCGTAGCATGGGATCTAAGACTTTGGCATATTTGAACAGCCGGAGGGCAAAGAGACTGGAATTCATGTCAGTTGTTAATAATCATTGCTGTGTTATTAAACAACTTCGAGCCAGAGACATAATATCACAACAACTTATGTCAAGTCCTGACACTTTATTGCGATCCATCATTCTGGTCAGTGATCATTCACTTGGTGTTTTGTAATCATACCTCTATTGATAAAACTGACATGGAGTAATCCAAGCGCGAGGGAATTATTTACACCAGACTTGGCATGACGGTTGAAAAACTTTCCACTCGAGGCTAAATTTGCCAAAACCAATTGCCGAGTATTGAGGATAATCCGACCACGCAAAAAACTTTACGGTAGACTGGGGACTAAAGGAAACTTTGGTCCATACAGTTGGAACCACTCCATCAATGTATCTATCGGTGATGTTGTTGTATTGTTTATAAATGGCATGAGGCGTTTGATGGAAACTATCCATCTCGGGGAAATATTTATAGCTTACCATGATGTTAACGGTCTATGTTGACTTCAAAACGTCTTACAACCGTATTCACGTGCAAAAACAAAACAGTTATTGAATATTTAAGTCACTCGTGCCATGATATTAGCTCTCACCTTTGACAGCCGACAAATACTTCCTACTAGATAGTTAAACTCTTAATATGAACATTACGAAGATAGATGATTGTAAGAACAGTGGCGTATCTACGGAAAATAGCGACCATGTCAAGCACCACTAAAATTGCGCACCTGTCCAAAATCTGACAGCCATCTTTAAGACAACTGTACCACATAATATCGTCAGTAAATACAAGTCAAGTTCTTTAATAATTTTTATTTACAAAATAATAACACTACATGAAAATTACAATTGCATTTTGTTTTATTCACATTAATATTTTACTAAACAAATCATGGCACTGACAAATTATGGAAGTATATGTATGCCAAGTTTCAACTTGTTAGCTTAAGTCGTTTTGGGGAAGAAGGAATTTAAAGATTGTCAAAATGGCCGTCGAGTCACTTGACTTATACTCTTGAACAGCATATCATGTTTACCCCTTGACTTATACTAGCCTCCTTAAAATTTTGAACTTTAAATCTTAATAATAATAATCGGTACGATTTCAAAAGATTTTTTGGCCTAAAGTCTCAGAAACTTTAGAAACTAGAAAAATGAGAATAATACATGTATATGTTTTGCGAAAAAAAAAATTAAATAAACCTTTAGAGCTAAGAAATACTCTCTTAAATAAAATAATGTAAAAGACCAGAAATTACGTAATAACTATGTGTGCGGTTTACCAATCCGGCAATTTTACTGTTCCCACCCATGACATTCAAAGACAGATCATACAAAAACATGTTTTTTCTCACTATTCGAGGTTTTTCTGACTTCATTTATTTATTTATTTATTTTAGGTTGCCACATAATCTGTGCAATTTTATAGTTTATTGTATTTTTATACATCATTTTTTTTTTACCTTGAAGTTTTTATATATACACTCACACGGGCAACCCTTTTTACAGAATTTTAGGATTTTCTTAAATAAGTTGCACTCAAAACAAAACAATACCAGTAAAGGTTTTTTTGACATTTATAATTGTAACATTATGTACATTCATTTATACATGTTGAATCAAATAAAACAAATTGAAAATTTTAGAAACTGCTCAGTGGCAACCCCTAAAAGTGGCGCCCATGGCACTTGCCATACCCTACATACGCCACTGTGTACGAAGTTAGCCAATAGCTGCTATTCCAGCCACAATTACGTGTAATATCTAACAATGAACTGAACATGTAAAGTTGACTAGATGTTTGATGATGTTAGTTGATACCATCGAAAGACTCTTTACTCTAATCCATCATTCTGATCAATGAGTATGCACTTGATGTTGACTATTCCACCGATAAGAATTTATTCAACCACGCATAAAAGTGTAATTACAAAGTTGTTTGGTAGGGGCACGCAGTAGAAATCTCTTCTCATTGACAATATAGCTAGGGTAAACTTTCAATCATTTTTAATTTAAGGAAGATAAAAAATATATTGTAGGCAAATTGAGAACTTTATAGATGTTTGGACTGCTGGTAAATTAGCTGTTCACGATACTGTGTGTTGTGTAAAAAAACGTTTGCACAGAACAGCCGAAATTTCTTTGAAGAAAATGACATGAGAAATGAGTTCACAAGTCGCTTTTTCAACATTGAATAGTCTCCATATACCGTCAACAATGCATGACTTGGAATCTAAAAAAAATATCCTTCCCAAAAGGAATTGAAAGTCTTACATTATCTAATATTATTCAGTGAGGTTTAATTTACAATCACGACTCCATTTGTGTAGCTTCGGTTTTAGGACAGAATATCCAAATCTAATCCCGTGTGTATCTACGCGCCATTTCCCCCTGAATCCTTTATGTTTTTTTGGGATTCGAAGTTATTCCGCTTGCTTGAGAAGCTAGCTTACAGAATCCCGACCTTCAATATAACTTGCATGTCACGTGACGCCTATATATTGAAGAAATTCCCGTGTTCGAACCTTTGCAGAAAAACACTCTTACCGAAATTACATTTCAGATCTTGGATATACGGTACTTGGCTGAAGATCACAAAAGATAACCCATCAGTTGTAAGTCGTCAAACTTACATTTGGTTTTATTTTCTTGTCGATTTTGATCATTTTGAGCGGGCGGCATGAATTTCCATCGATTTCAGTTTTGAATGGATAAAGAATTTGACGACCTAATCACCTGAAGCGTCCAGCAGCCCCTCGCAGTCACTCAAATAACATTTGTCACTAAAGTACATCACAGATTAAGATACATGTATAGGCCTAACATATAAGCGCTGGAAGCCACTCAGAGAGCTAATTGTAGGTTTCCGACATTTCTGTTACTAGTATCTGTTTGCTTTTATCTTTCGTGATTGTATAAACATTGTAAATCCGGGAGTGTGATTCAAAGCCCATTGAATTTTGTTTGCCCTTTGTGTTTGAAAAAGGTCATGGCTAATCTTCAGTTATTTTTTTCTCGTGTACTCTGTGACTGTTATAAATAGGTCAATCGATCATGCTTTAATTGTTCTGCCTGTATAAGTGTTTGTCTGTAAGTATATACCTGGTGTACTTAGTTGCTGCAGTTTCTGGCCGGATAAAGATCAGGGGTCACTTTCACATAATTTCGTATGACAAAAAAATATCATACGATAAAATTATGATATTTTGCGAAATTGGCCCCGGGTGGTTTGTTTAATTGGCGTTTTACATTGTAGCAGTGGCGTAGCAAGGATACTCTGCGCCCGGGGCCAACATCAATCCTGGCGCCCCAAAAACGCACATTTAGTTCACCGTTCGGTTGAAAATAAATCCAACCCCAGAATATACGACTCAAACAAAGCGCTGCCTAGGGCCATGGCTTTAAATATCAAAATCAAAACTTACATTACAATTTAAAATATATCTATCACTACTTTATGAATATATTATGCTATGATATATGTTTAATGTTGCTTGTTGCTAATAATGATATCCATACGAGATGTTTTTGTGCAATAACAATTCTATAAATTCTAAAATTCAACTAAATAGATACCAACTGATGCGTGAGTTCGGTGAATCAGCGGCTACCAGGGACAGTCAAGCCTCGAGCTTTGCTCTCAGTACTGACTGCAGTCCAGCAGTGCTCTGATTCAAGTCGACCTTCTTAAAGCATTCCGCTTTGTGAAACTCATAAATAAATTTAAATCGGTCGTCACTTATACTAGTCCTACGAATTTTATTGAAAAAACATTATAAATAGTAAAGCTATACGGATTGGAAAAAGACACGAGATGCGAATAGGTCTAGCTGTGGCCGTCTCTTTGTGGATGTAGGCTACTGCACATATCACATGGTATACCGTACGCTTGTTGGACAGCCACACAAGTTTTCAAGTACAGCATCGTACGTTACCGGTATTTACTCAATAATGGACTGATGATATATCTTAAACATATCTAATATCTAAATGGCAAATTATGTCCTTCCGTCCGCTATATTAACTAAAAAACGGTTGCAAATAGACCCCCCAAACCAGCATCAATGCGAGGTTTGAGGCACCATAAAACATGACGTAACTTTGCATACGTAGTAAAGAGCTATATATACAGACTCACAAAGCCATAAACGTGGATGTCAGCTTCATCATAGAATAAATGTTTTCATGACATAATACGATGTAGCATGACATAACATTACGTAACATAACGTCTGTCAGTGGCATTTAGAAGCAGGGATAGTAACATAACACAACTTTTATGGATTTACAACTTCTGGATTGATTGACGAGCAACGTTTCAGTGCAGATGCTAGCACCGTTATCAAGCTAATGATAACTTGATATTAGCCTGATAACGGTGCTAGTATCTGTACTGAAACGTTGCTCGTCCATAAATCCAGAAGTTGTAGATCCATAAAAGTTGTGTTATGTTATTACGTAACATGATATAAAGAAATGTGGACTCAGTCATTAAATTAACACAAAAGGTGTAAAAAAATAAATAGCTATAATCTTGGTTTTAGAACTGGGCAATGCTGGGCCCTCTTCACTAGTGTTTAAATAAATCACAAATGAACATCTGAAAGGATGCCTTTTAGACACAAAATAATGGCTTCCCCTCGCCCCCCCTTAGCTACGCCACTGGCCCAAGCGTTATATTGAACTAGACAGGGAGGGCTTTGTCGGAAAGTCTCATATAGTGAAGGGGTATAGAAACGCATTGTGATAAAATTTGATTTATTTGCCCGCAGAAGCTAACCGGATCTATACTTTATTTGCGTAACAACTGTATGGTAATATTGTGCAATGTTGCCGACTGTTGAGTCATGCAGCCAGCAGTGAAATTGAGCGACCAGTCTTGCTATTGGAGAAAATCACAAAAGCACTTGCAGGTGTAAAATCTAAGATAAGCGAGGTGTCTTATTGATAAAACACCGTGTGACCTACACACACATCAGTCTTCATAACTCTGCAATTTGTTGATTGAAGGGCTAGAAAGCTTATGATTAACCCATATCTATATCGAGAGAATGTAGACGACAACTTTACATAAATGCAAAAGTTGTTTTCCTAAGTGCAGCATAACTTCACAACATGTACAACGTGTAAAATCAAAAAAATGATGAAGTCCGTCCTGGTCAAGGTTAAAATATAGATAACACAATACCTAGTCAAGGTTTCATCGAGTAGAGTACCAAGTTCCTACATTGTCATGTTTACATAGGTGTTTAAAATACTGAGATAAAGGTTCCAAAGTAGCTCCTGAGTTATGTAAGAGCTTGGTATTCTACTCGATGAAACCTTGACCAAGTATTATGTTATCTATATTTTAACCTTGACCAGGCACTATGTTATCTATATTTAATCCCCATTCCATGTACAAGATTTTGACCATGTTTAGTTAACTTTTAGCTACTATATAATGTTCAACCTCTCACCATATGTTCAGATCATTTTACACCTGATGACGTTACAGGCATATGTAT
>JAUELC010210999.1:0-10711 GCA_031471745.1 Cryptochiton stelleri | reverse complement strand
CGTGGCCCAATGACCTTGACTATAGATCATGACACAACCCCCTAGACATAAGGAACATTTGTGCAAAGTATAAGCTCTGCAAAGTTTTCGTTTGAAAGATATGACCTACACAAGGTATAGAATTATGGGCTATGGTGACCTTGACCTTGGCCCAATGGCCTAGTGTAAAGGTCATGACACATCGTCTAGACATAAGAAAGCGGGCATATAAAAAGTGCATGATTATACTTTCTAGACAGGGGCTCAGTAGTAGGCCTATAACTGCAACTGTCTCGAACTATTCTCAATGTAAATATGTTATCCAGTTGATTGGGACTTATTTGCTGTGTTTTTTTTTCTTCCAATAGTGGTCCATAATTTGTTATTTTCATAGTCATAGCCTCAAGGCACTGGTTGTGGACTGGTTTGAGTATTATTTTTGTTTATGGTTTTGAAAAATTAGATTTTTTCAGGTTTACTTCCTTATTTCAGTAACTTTCGCCGCCATCTTTGATCGCATGGAGATCTACCCCCGAGAGGTGATCACTTGTGCTCTAGAGCGCTTGCATAGCACTGGTTGAGTGTTGTCGTTCAGAAGCCAGCACTACGTAGCGACAGCGAATGCTCGGTCACCCGAACACGCCTCTGGTGAGATATAGGATTGCTTGTCTAGATGTGCAAACCATGCGAAAAAAACAAAAAAAAACCAAAACATTGAAACGCTTCGTTGAATAGGCTGCATAATGTAAACAAACCATACCATCTTGTTTATACGGTGAGACATGGGACTGGTTATATGATGATCCCTCATAGGGTGACCCAGGGGGTATGGGAGAACCAGGCTGTGAAAATGTACCAGGAACACTGGTCACTGTGTAACGAGGTCCAAAGATTCCAAAATACACTGAAATTGAGTGAAAAAAATGTGTCACTGGTAACTAAGGTGTTTAGGTAATCACCATACAATAACTGTTTATATAAATATAAAACGTCAGGGCCTGTGAAAGATTGTTTGTTTACGACATACTTAAGTTTATTTCATTCACATGACAGAATGCTAGCCCAATGCTTGAGAATATATACATTTAAGTATATATATATACGCATATATTACAAATGTGATGTGATACATTTAAATATTTATACAATTACACCCTAATAATAATAATAAAAACACATTAAGATATGTACAAATTTTCACGATCATAAATAAACACATTTATAGTAATTGCTAGTGTAGATATTTAGAAGGTGGAAAATCATACACTTGTTTGGACTACATGAATCTGTAAACACCACTTACGAGTAACAAACAGAGCAAACGTTCCTACTCCACACATGAAGAGAACTATAGAGGCTTTATAATCCATGCCCAGGACACCAAATGCTGTCATCCAACCGACTCTTCTGCGAACTGAAACAGAACAATATCCATAGATATGAACAACTAGCATGCAAACCATGAAAACATTCACAAGATCTGAAATTACTCACCTAAGTAACTATAGAAGAGATTCTTGATTAATTAAGAGTGATTTTCATCCTACACATGGTTAAATTGGTACTTCTGTGAAAGTTATTGTTACGTTGAAACATTCACAGGAGTACTTTATGTACTGAAGTGGGTTGAATTCAGTACATAGATTTACTTTGTATTTAATATTGCTATGTGATTGGTAACAAGTTCTTGAAACTGGGTAGGGTACTGTAAGATGTCTCTCCCCATCGAATCCACTGTGAGAATAAGGTAGAATACGTCAACAATTGAAATACAAAAAAAGGTGAACCAAATGTTTGTCTTACTGGTGTGTGAGATTTTTGTACCTAAATGGTTAATCAGGGATTTTACTGACAATTAATGCCTTTAATTTGATTTGATTTATGAAATTGTGATAAATGCCGTACTGAAAATAATTTCCCTCATATGATGGCAGTGTCTGTAGCATGGCCAAAGTCAATCTAATAACAACTTACCATATTCTGGCTGCTCTCCTAAAAGTTTAACAACCACAGTGACCTTCTCTACCTGACCTGTGCTCTGACAAATCAGCTCCACTGTTACTCCAGTGTGGGTCCGTTGCCAAGCAGCTTCTGTCTCAAGCAATCTGATTTGAAAAACCAGAACTGAACCAGCCTTGGTGTCTCTTTCAGGGGTCAAGAGTTCAACCACATCACTCTCATTTGATTGGATCTAAAATTAATATTATATATATAACAATATTAAAATATATAAGAATATTGTAATCTGCACTGAAGCATCAATAAACAAGGCACAAGGTACATTAGTTTTTTACAGTTCCACCTGCCTGGCTTTGAAAGCCACAACATTTTGGAAGCCGCTTATAATTTTAAAATAAGTATGCATATAATGGACAAAACTGTGTGAAACTCAAACTTGATGTGTAGAAAGCCAGTTCAATCCAATGAGGCGTTATGAAAGAAAAAAAAAAGGTGTGGAAAATTGCAATTGTGAAGTTTGATTGGCCCTAACTTTGCAAACAATTGACAATTATTGTGTGAAGAAACAGAAAGAGTCTAACACTGGAAAGTACTAGTTTGCTTACCCTCATCTGATCTACAAGTTTGTCAGCCAAGGACACCCTAACACTTGATGATGGAGATAAATTACTGATGTGGACCTCTCTATTGTGGACATAGAATGCAGGGTAGAAATCAAATCGTAACTCAGGGGAGATAACTTCTGGCTGTCTGTTCTGACTTGGAACATGCACTCTCAGGATTATATCTGTGTTGATACGACTGAATGGTTGAGCAATATAATCATTTACAACCCTCTCAATCTCACAGGAATAATGACCTGAAGTTAAAAATAGAAAATAGCAAAGAAAATGACAATTTATACTGGAAACAGACTTAACTTAAAGAGTTACCAATTTATTTATAGCCAGGCAGTAAATAAGTTTACCCAGACATCTTTGGCTTGTTAGTTTGACAGTTACTTTAACTTTTAACCAGTACCTAATAATAGGGTTATTTCACTCAAATGACATGTGCAACTCTACTAGTGAGTGAATTAATCCCCCAAGCCAAAGTGTTTTCTGCTTATCAGAAGCAGATTTCGTCTTTGTTGGATTACCCTTTTTTTTACTGCATAATTGGAGCGTGTTTGAATTATCCCTCGTCCTCTAACAACCAAAACTAAAAAAAAAATCATGTGAACCGCTTTGTCTTGATCTCGCCTATAATCCTGCCAAGTTTTATTTGATTCCATTCAAAATTGTTGACAATTTGAATGAAGTGTCCACAAGAACAAGAAAGTGAGTCATTTAGACCCTGTGGGGCGTATATGCCCACGGGGGGTAAAAATTACCTGAATCTGAGTCAAACAAGGCGGTTGCTTTGAAGAGGTCCGCGATACTGACATCAGGTAGAACAGTGGACATCTGTAGGACACAGTGGAAAGGAGGGGAGATAACTGGGTAACTCTCCTTCTTCACAACCGTATTACAGTTTTGTCCTGTTTAATGCGATAAAGAGAAGGAATTGATGAAAAATAATATTGTTTATAGTCAGCAAGGATTTGTAGTGTAAAAATGAGAAAACTTTCAAAATGTGGTAGAAATCCTGATTCTCTTACATGTTTACTATTCTTATTTAACAAGAAGAAAACACACTTTGTAGATTTTAGAATAAAAATGAACAAAACATGTTTTGCCTTTTTATTGGCTTAGTAAATGTTGTTTTATATCCATAAAATGCTTAAGCGTGTAATACAAGCTAAACAACAATGTACTTCCACTATTAGGTGGATAACTAAGTATTTCAATCTAAAAAGTTCCATTAAAAAGTTTATTGTAATATTGAGTGTTATTCTGAACAAATATAACTTCCCTTAAACTCACTATTTCAGCATATCTTCGGATTGGGGCATAATAAATGCTGCAATATTGAGACGAAATTAAGTTACAGTATTTAAGAATAACACTACTTGTATTATTTTAGTGTTACCATTGAGATTCTCCTCCTTCCCTAATCCAACCACGACATGGTATCTCATAACAGCCTGCTTATAGTTGGTCAAAAAGTTAAAACTACTGCCGACAAAAACCTGGTTTATAGGGGAAATGTTTGTCTGTAAAGAAAAAATGTTTCAACTACAACACACTGATTTTATTTATTCAACATCAACCATTTACTGCAAGGATCATTATGTAGGTTACAGCAAATATCAATTTGAAACGCAATATTTAATAAAAGTTTAATATTTACTAGATTGGAGTTTTACCCCGGTCTTACGGTTATTTCATTTAAGCTGTGGACACACTTAGCAGATTTTAATCGCTGACAGTTCGGTCGAACTATTCGCCGCCGTATTTATTCTGGCGACGCAGGGGACACACTAGGCGAATGCTAGTAATGATTGCTCGCCAGCAAATTTAATTACACATGCTCATATATATGCACTATTGGTCACATGATAAAAACATGGCTCTCCACCTGCATTACTGGAGGTAGCAATTTTGTTTGTCATGTGACGCTTCGAGCGTCTGTGATTGGTTGAGGAAATCTAAAGTTCGCTATAGAATTCGCCAGAGTGGACACACCAGCCGAATGAGTGGCCGGCGATAAATATTCGGCCGAGAAATATCAAACACGCTTGATGTCAGCGATGGCTTAGGCCATCTCTCGCTGCACTGGACACACAAGCCGAATTTTTCTGCTGATCGACTCGGCCGAATGATTGGCTGTGAAAATTTGCCTAGTTTGTCCACCCCTTTAGACCAATCGGTGAAGAAAAACATCCTCGACGTAACTGGCTACGAACAAAGATTACACACAAGACAAGTACAGGACGCAAAACATGGTACAACACAAAGATTTCAAATTTACAGTGATACATACAGATCAGCTTCATGTTGCTTACTAGGCCGGAGGAGTGATTGGGGTTTTACGCCATATTGAAGTTTTTTCACTCACCTGACTGCGTACCAGGGCACAGGAAGCTCCCATGAACCAACCACAGTTTGGATTAAAGTTATGGTTATACTATACCAGAAAAGATAATGATCACTACTGGGTATTTTGATCTTCTCTATATTAAGGACTTACCTCAATGTGTGTGGTGATGCCCTCGGAGACAGAGTATTTCAGGGTAGAGCTCCCCACACCTGTAGCTACAGCTATTCCAGTCTTACCATCTACAGTTAGTGATTTACCTAGAGTAGACCAGCTTCCTTCATGTCCTAAAATAACCATATACAAAGGTAAACATAAGACGTTAAAATCATATGTGTAGTTCTAAAAGTAGGCGACAGGATCTCTCTGGTAACGACAGGGAGAGAGAATAATACATTGCTATTTTTCAAGTAAGCTTGTTGAAGATCTGTTTGTTTGTTTGTTTTGCTAAGTCAGTGGTATTAGTCTTAAGTCTACTTGAGTTTGACCTCACAGCCTAAAAATCTATCAACAAAATGCTAATTTGATCAACAAATGCATCAACTAGGCAACGTTTATATCATTCTTGAATTGAGGCGACCCCATGATAGCTATGTATTTTGATTTGTTTAAGAATAACTAGAATAATTAGTGAAACTACAGGTAATATCCTACCCCATTCTGAGAGGAGAGGACTGGAGAAGCAAATGACATCTCCCACTGTGAAAGCTCCCCCTAGTGGCAGGATGGCAGTATCCACAGGAACATTTATAAAGTCCACCATTCGAGGGTCCTGTTGGCTCCATACCTCAATGGAAAAAGACATTATTTCATTTGAAGAATGTTCATGTCAAGATACTTTTAACGGGTATCATCCACGATATTTACATGTTTTAAAAATTATTTACTTATTAGCTAACTTTGGCCCTCAAATACTACTTTAAAACTTGTCTTCGGGAATCTGTAAATTGTGTCTAAAACACCAACAATGAGTACTAAAATGTCCTATAACTACTTCTATAACTACTTTGTGTGAATTGAAAGCCAGAATGTGGATCTTTAACTTTTAAACTTAAAACTTTGCTACTCTAACAAAGATGTAAATACTGATCTATATGGATCTATATGCTCAAGTTTTTTTTTTACCAAATTTTTTAAATAATGTAAACGGTTTCTCTCCTTTAATTTGACCAAGAACTTCAATCATACCTTGACAATGGTATCCCCAATATCAGTAGCTCTAGCTAACAGCGTGTTATTCCCCATTCCACTGGTCACCTGTACGTGGTCAAATCTGTAATTATCAAACACATCAAAATTAATTTACATATATATATGTAAAATTGTCTAAACTGACACCTGAGTATATCAGACACCTGAGTATATCAGACACCTGAGAATACCAACATTTTTACAAAACTGAGCATATCATTTTGTTCGCTTTCTATTTTTTCTGTGTTAATAAACATGTGTAAAGTGACATCTTGTCTAAACGGAACATTTTACGTAGTCCCATGAGGTCTCGGTTTACACAGATTTCACTGTATATTTGAAACTGTTTGCTTCCTCAATATTACTGAAATGATTGATTTTCTGTTTGATTTTTCTTATTCAAATAATCATATAAAATTAAAAAAAACATAGCGGGTAATAAGAAGATTAATTATAAACTCTTCCAAGGACACTATTGGATGATATCGTTCTGAATTTTTTCACTACCTGTTGGATCGATAATTAATACGATTGTTTGTAGCGTGGAACAACGAGCCAACTTGATCATGATAGGTGACTGTGAAATGAACGGTGGATCCTACTGGGATGTTGCCAAGGCGACTGTTGCTGGATTTAAAAACCGTATCAGCATTCAACATAAGGTATGCCACTCTCTCAACCTAGGAAAATGGAGACAAATGATTAGAAAAATATACACACATATGTTCAGTGAAATCTATCGAAATCTAAAATCTTGTATAAACTGACAATATTGTTTAGTTCGCCTTCTAGTTTTCGTTTTACAAAACTGACAACTTGCTTAAATCAAACCATTTCTACATTACTACATTTAGACAATATGTCTTCATACTCAGGTGTGTAGACAGATTTCATTGCATATTGATCCATGTTTGTTGGGGTTTTTTTTTGCAGAAACTCAATAGTTTTACTTCTTAACAAACATGTGAATGCAAATCTGCAAACCTAAAAAAAAAAAAGCAATTTTATAAGACTTCAATAATTATGAAATTATACAACTTATGCAATTTCACAATGAAGTTAACATTGAAGTTTAGAACTTTTGGAATTTCATAACTTATGCTATTCTAGTTGTGGGTTATACATAGAATTTCTAATGAGTGACCCTGTGATATCAAATTTATGAAACAAGAGAAGCAATTTTCTTTTATTCCTCCCCAGAAGCTCGGATCAAATGAAAATTGCTTCTCGAGTTTCCTAATCATCCCTGTTTGTCTGAAGTTATGCAAAAGTCATATGGAAGTTGTACAAAAAAAAAGGGAGTCCGGGCGACTTGTTGTGTTTCATTGGTTGATTTTGATCAATGAGAAACTGACCAATCACAGCAAAGGAAAGCTGCATCACACATGTAGAGATATCTACATATATCTCATGACTGTGTAACACTGAAATTTACTAATTTATGGGATAAATCTTGGTATGAGGGAAGCCCGGAACTGTTATTATTTATGGAGTATATTTATTGTTTCAATGGTATTTATAATTCCAAGCTATTTTTCAAGTAAGAAATTCACCTTAACCAAGAGAGTAGAGGTCTGATTTTGTTCAAAATCCTCCTGGGCTGTGACTAAGATAGTGGCCTGACCAGTGACGGAGTTAGATAACATATTACCAGCAGAGTTCACCTTGAGGTTTAGGTTAGGAGGGGACTGGTGGGTGATGGAATACGCCAGACGAGCTGCACCGTCCCTAAAAACAATTATTTGTTTAATTTCAGATAGCAGTAACTTTTTTGTAACTGAGAACGGTTTAGTTTGTTTGGTGTTTTATGTTGTACTGAAGGTTATTTCACTTATATGACAGATGTTTCAGGACTTGTGTACTTGGTGAAATAATTGTTTCCAAATGTGACAAGAGCTTGACTACTGTTGTTGAATCCATTTATAGTTCATTATAACATTGCAGGTTTGAAATTCTATATGCTGAAAAACGTCAACCAGGACAAGAAACATTCATACATTTAAAACTTAAAAGGCTAACATGGCTATATTGATATTAACTTTTTAGCGTGTTATTTTCAATTACAAGCTATTTACAACACGCCTGTTAGTTTCAGGTCTGATATATTCTTAGCAAAACTAAAGAAGAAAATGTCCATGATATCATCTCTTCATATATTTTTTTTCGACATGTGTTATTACCAATTTAAATCTTTCACAACACACCTGTTAGTTTTGAGTCTGATGGTTGTATCTGGCGTTATAAGGACCTGGCCATCACATACACCTGGGTTCACAATAGACAAACGATCAAACACCTGCAAACATCAAAACAAACAAAAAAATTATAATTTAGGTTTGGTTGTAGACAAGTTGGATATTTTGTGGGCCAGTAACTGCTGAACACAACTGGTTTGAATTATGAAGTCAATCATTTAGGGACATTCAACCCCTAAATGACAAATTTTCCCACAAAACAACCCCCATATGTCCACTCCCAAGACCTGGGATAACATCCAGGGGTCTCGGTGAGTAAAATAGAGGCGAGTGTTCAACCACTCTCCTACATTCAGAATCAGGGGAGTTTGTCACATTGTCGTAGTTAAAATCAGCACGAAAATTAATCATATAGACAATTAAGCCATCACTCTCCTTATTCTCATTTAAGGCGAACACAAGGCGAGTGCTGGTGATCACTCTCCTTTCATTGAGAGGCCTGACATCCATGCTCATGTCACCTAAACACCCGATTAAATGATTTCGATTTTATAAATATTCCCTTTTTAAATGACTATATGATGTAGAATATTCCTCAAATATGCTCCTGCTGGTCTATAAGCAATTCCTGCAAACAAATAGCTTTGACCATGCGATAGCTAGTTAATATTGAGTTCCAGGTACATGGTTATGGTTTGTACACCAACCGAGAAATAACATGGCCGGTGAAGTTTTTATTTAAATGTGGCAATATTTTATGATGCTTGCTTGTGTCGGCATGCATCATGCTAAAGACAAGCCCAAGTGTCCAGTAAGTCAAGTGATGATGTTTGAGTTGACCAAATGTCAACAATTTCCGATGTGTATCCTCAAATTCCACAAAAATAGGCAATGGCTAATTTCAAGTCCATGAGAAACATTTCATTAATTGTCCATGGTCTTATCTTAAGCTTGAACTGCGATGTGAGAAATATTCTATGCTTGCCTTAATTTGAACTTCATCTTTCAGTTCTCTGTTTCCTGTAATCTGACCGTTGGCTGTGGATCTAACACGCAGTTTGACGGTCACATGACCTGGTGCTGTTGCCAATAAGTGGCTGGCAAAGTTATTCTGGTCTGATAATGTGATACCACTCTGAAACCAATCAAGCAGAACACAAAGTTCATTTGTGCCATGTTCACAAAAAATTTCAATATTTATAAAAAAAACTTAGCAACAAAAATAAGAGAAATAAATTGTTCAGAAATTAAAAATAGATCATCTATCAACAGAGACATATATGCCCCACAAATCGAAGAGAAATGTTTTAATATCAATGTGGATCAAGTTTTTTAATAATTTTTTTAAAACTAAAGTATTGAATCGCCATGCCTACATGTGTATCTTTAATTATAGTCCTAATTTTAGTCTAATTTGTGAAACTCATCAGTGGGAATAATGCTATTTGAGATTACCTCATGAAAAACAGATCTAAGTTGTGCCACATCTTTGTTAGTAACAGACCAGCTGAATTGAAGTGGAGGGACCACACTTCCAAAGGTCAGGGGAGTCTCATGCTCTGTTACTCCAACTGCATACAGAGGCATCTACAACACAAACACAAGATGCAATAAGGACTTGTTATCGCTATTGAAGAGGTAACAAAAATCTCTACATTTATCAAACTACTTATTGTTTGATTGGGGTTTACGCTGTACCTAAGGTTATTTCACTCATATGACGGCGTGCCAGCCCAATGGGTGAAGGAAACCACTGTGGACACCACTGGCAATAAACAATGACAAGATAGTAGACAATCATAGGACATTATATATGGTGCAATAAGACAAACTGAAAAAATGAAGTGCTAGATGTTACAAAACAGATCAGCTTAATGTTGCCCCTTAACTCTGACTGCACCAGGGCAACAGAAGCTCCATCCAACCGCCCGCTTAAAACACTTTGGTTCATGAACTTAATCAAGGCCAAATCAATGAGATTCCTTGCAAGTCAACTAGCACATGAATTTATTTCTTTGATTAATATAAATCAAATATTCAAGTCTTTATGTTTCATATAATTTACAACCTCTAAATGTAAACAACATTTAATACATTATTTTGCAAGTACTAGTGTAACTAAAGTTGACATTACCTCATAATTTTGTTGAATCCTGGCTAATGGAGCATGTATCTTGATTCCAGTCAACATCACAACATGTACTTCTACCTGGTCCTACAATCATATGAAAAAACAGACACGATTATTGTCAACCTATGAACCTGGTTTGATTTGGTGCTTAGGTCAACGTTTAAACTGAAGTATATTTCATACGACTGCAGTGTCTCATCCAATACCACATAGGAGTTGCCTCATTGGTTTGATCGGGGTTTTTCGCCATACATCAGGATATTTCACTTATATGACGGCATGCCAGTCCAATGGGTGA
>JAUELC010210890.1:0-10711 GCA_031471745.1 Cryptochiton stelleri | reverse complement strand
TTATATACCAGAGTATATGGCATGCAAACTTCAGAAATTACATACCAGAGTATATGGTGTACAAACTTCAGAAATTATATACCAGAGTATATGGCATGCAAACTTCAGAAATTACATACCAGAGTATATGGCATACAAACTTCAGAAATAATATACCAGAGTATATGGCATGTAAACTTAGGAAACTACATACCAGAGTATATGGCGTACAAACTTCAGAAATTATATACTAGAGTATATGGCATGCAAACTTCAGAAATTAGACTACATACCAGAGTATATGGCGTACAAACATCAGAAATTACATACCAGAGTATCTGGCATGCAAACTTCAGAAATTACATACTAGAGTATATAGTGTACAAACTTCAGAAATTATATACCAGAGTATATGGCATGCAAACTTCAAAAAATGACATACCAGAGTATATGGTGTACAAACTTCAGAAATTATATACCAGAGTATATGGCATGCAAACTTCAGAAATTAGCCTACATAACAGAGTATATAGCGTACAAACTTCAGAAATTACATTATTTTAAATGCACATGCAACGATTGCTGTGTCCTTATAGATTAGACAAACTGTTCTAAGTAGTAGTCTTACAAATCCATCATAATACTATAATTTATGTGTAGCAAATGTTTATCTTTTAGATGCCTGTGATTTTGAAGCTGCAGATTTGTGTGGGTATAAACAAGACCCTGCAAATCAATATGATTGGACGAGAGGTTCAGGGCAGACCGTGTCAGGAAAGTATGCAGGTCCATCAGCTGACCACACCTATGGGACAGCTCTTGGTAAGAAATCTACCTGTCATTTTAAAAGCCTATTCAACAGCTTTCGTGCTAAACTGGTCCACATGTTAAGTAAATTTAAAAAAACAACAAAGAATTTACATTGAGCCAAACTATAAAGGGACTATCCAGTTATCCTTCATTTTTAAAAAAGGATGGGTGTTGAGAGCTTGTGAAGCTGTATGCACTCAAACGTGAATCTCAAAGCATTCTCTCTTAGTAGGCCGAGTTCTAGTCGGCTGCTTGAACAGTGAATAATCCGTTTCTAGTCAAAGTGGCACATGCAGTGGGTGAATTGATTGTCAAATTGCAAAAAAACAGTTAAATTTTGTTAATATGCGAAACAGACAAGTACATGTACATACATATACAGAATAAATGTGCTTATTTCACAATTGTTTAAAATTTGGTGGATATGTTGACAGTTGGAATTTCTTCTTGCCAAACTGTGTGCCTCAACATGGCTGCTGTGGTCCATTTTCTGAATAAATCTGTTGTCCTGTTAGCATGATTATTAATTTGATTTGCTGGTGTTGGTGCTGAATCTACATATATACATGAAAACAATATGGCTGTGCAAACACCAGTCTATCAATGCAAGTACATATTTTGTATTTTGCTTATCTCTCTCTTAGGCGTCTATATTTTTACCAGGCAGATAGAGGGAGCTGCCTGTTGCCCTGGTGATTTCAGAGCTAAGAGGCAGCACGAAGCAGATCTGTTTTTGGTGCCTAGCACTGTAAATTTGCACACTTTTTCTTATTGCACCATGTATTTTGTCGTGTGCTTGTCACGTATCCTAGGTGTTTGGTTTCCTGCACCCATTGCGTTGGGACGCCGTCAAATGGGTGAAATAACCTTCAGTACAACAAAAAACCTCAAGCAAACAAATAAACAATCTATATTTTTAATTGGCCTTGTCTCCCTCAGGCTTCTATATTTTTAATTATTTTTTTCTCCCTCAGGCTTCTACATGTTCATTGATAACGAAAATGCAAGATTCACGAAAGGTATTGCACGTTTGATTAGTCCGACCTACCCAGCAACTAAAGGAAGTTGTATGAGATTTTACTATAACTTGAATGGCAGATTCTCTGGAATGATAAAGATTTATGTTCGGAAGAATGGAAAGCTAGGTCGACCAATTTGGAATGCATCCATTGACCAGGGTCCTAACTGGAAGTTAGGTCAAGCAACTGTTAGAAGCCCTGTCAAGTTTGAAGTAAGATATATTTCTTGTCAGGATTTAACCATTACAGAGGTTTAATAAACTAATAGGCCTACACATAAACAATACACAGATTGCAAAATGACCCGATTTTTGGCATGTTTTTTTTTGTTGAGTTGTGCTCAATAAAGAAAATCCTTTTCTACAGTAGCACGACTGAGTTATGTTTATACTCTTGAATAGAATTTGAGCTATTTCAAATAATCTGTTGATAACATTGAAAGATAGTTGAATGAATAGTGAGCTAACGTAATAACCCTTTGCCAGGAGTCTGTATGTGTGTTTACTTTTGCAACTTGTATATTTGTGTTGCAGATTGTGTTTGAAGGAAAACGAAATAATAGCTTGCATGGAACAGCTATTGATGATCTTCAACTTGTACCTGGGCCTTGTCCACCTCCTGGTAGTTGTGATTTCGAAAACAATTTCTGTACATACACCAACGACCATGGGGATAATTTTGACTGGCTTATAAGAAGTGGAAGCTGGAAAACCAAGCAGAATATGCCAGGAAATGATCATACATTAGGTGAAAAAGAAGGTATGTGTATTCTGTTTAATTTCATTTCGGTAAAATGAAACCAGTGATTGGAAGTAGTTTCCTGTAGCTTGAAGTATTTCGATGAGTTTGCAATCTTGTAATGTTACACTGCTGTCTCTTATATGTTACCAGTAATTTTGTAGGGGTGGTTTCCATGACCCTTTAGGCTGATATGCCTTTTTATGAGAGACATAACCTTGAGTATCCCGTAAAACGCAAAGCAAAAAAGCAACCACATTTAAAAGACAAATAGAAGACTGCTTCAGATAAAGATTGTGGGAATGGGGAAGACAAAACATTAAATAAGAACAGGATGGTGTTTAACATAAAACATTTGATTGTTTTTCCTTGGTAAATCCATATTTGTAGTAAAACACGGACCCACTTGATACAAAAGAGCAAAATAAAATCCATTTTTATACACCAGATGAAAATCAGTCAATTTATGGTTTGACCAAAGTCTAGCCGGATTGCCCCAATCCATTTCTAGAGCAGAACTCGAAAACTATAAGGCCTATCTTTATGAAATTTGGTAGGTACATTTTCACAATCAACTGTAGTTGTGCCTATTGCTATTATGGATTCACCAATATTTATTCCATATTTTGACATATCCCTGGTTACCATGGTTTCCAAATGTTCATTAAGGGTCTAATTGCCACCTCTGGAGGGTGTAATTGGGTTTACTAAAACTCTTGTGCAGTGAAGTATGACATATCTACATTTTATTATGTTTTTGGTATAGGCTGTAATTGATTGTAAGATAATTATTAATAACAAGGAACCTTGTTATTAATTAAACTAAATTTTTGTTTCAGGTCGTTATGCATTTGTGAATGTTGATTCCCGACTGCAGCCAGGTGACAAAGGTTCCATGAGGTCTGAGCTGTTCAGTGAGAGTCAAGATCAGTGTCTTACGTTCTGGTACCAAATGTATGATGCCAGCTCAGGAACTCTGAATGTTTATATTGATCAACTAGGATCTCCACTTAAACATGCATTGTTTCAGTTAACCCAGGGACGTAAAATTCAGTGGATAAAACAACAAGCCACCCTCAGTGCAATAGCCTCGTATAGTGTTGTTTTTGAGAGTGTGGTGGGTGTTAATGGAAAGGCTGAAATGGCTTTGGATGACATTCAGATAACAGCAGGTACCTGCCCAGGACCAACAGTGACCCCACTTCAATTCAACTGTGGCCAGGGACAAAAAATTGATGCTAACCGTGTATGTAACTTTTATCCAGACTGTGTAAATGGAGCTGATGAACTTGTTTGTGGAAACTGCACCTTTCAAAATGGATTGTGTAGCTGGCAGGATCAAAGTAAAGGATCTTTTATCTGGGATATAGGTCACAGTGGGACACCCACTTCAAACACCGGTCCCAGCAAAGACCATACATACCAAAACAGCTCTGGAGTTTATGTCTTTGTTGAGGCAAACAGAGGAAAGGCCTGGAACCTCGCAATGTTAGTCAGTCCAACTTTACGCCAGTCATCTTCAACATGTCTTCTTAGTTTCTACTACCACATGTATGGACAAAATATTGGCAGTCTAAACGTTTTGATACAGAGTGGCAATAGATTGACAACTGTTTTTAGGACACATGGAAACAAGGGTAACCATTGGACTAAAGCTGTAGCGGATATTGGAAGAATAACAGGAGACTTTCAAATCGTATTCCAGGCAATGAGAACTTTCTCAGTTCTTGGTGACGTTGCAATTGATGATGTGACATTAACCAGTTGTTCTTTGCCAGCTGCACAAGATACGTGTTCGTCATCACAGTATAGTTGTGACAGTGGTGCATGTGTGGACAATCAGAGGGTGTGTGACTTTGTAGATGACTGTGGAGACGGTAGTGATGAAGCTTCCTGCTCGGCTTATCCGTCTCGCTGCGATTTTGAAACATCACTTTGTGACTGGAGTCAGGATTCAACTGATAGCTTTGATTGGTTGTACAAATCAGGGTCAACCGTAACTCTTGACACTCGTCCAACTCGTGACCATTCTACTGGATTGGTTACGGGTGACTATGTCTATACAGATACTAACGGCCTTCTTCCTGGTAACACTGCCCGGCTTGTGAGTCCTGTATGGCTGCCAGCTACTGAAGCAGACAGCTGTGTTTTCTCATTCTACTATCACATGTATGGGTCTGGGACAGGCTCATTGAATATTTACACCAGAGAAGAAAAGGGAGGGTATTTGACTCGATTAAGGACGAAATCCGGGAATTTTTTTGACGCCTGGTCCAAAGCTACTATTTCTCTTGTTAGCTCTGTTAACTTTGCAGTTGTTGTTGAGTCATTAGTAGGCAATTCCTCTTTCCTTAACATAGCGATTGATGATACATCTTTTACTGTAGGATGTAAAAATACAACAGGTATTACTTTACCAACCCCAAGTGGACTGCTTACTACTCCACTTCCAAGCTATCAACCCTGTGGGATTGACTCTTTCTACTGTACTGATGAAACCAAAGCTTGTATTCCTCTGTGGCAGGTGTGTGATTTGCATGCGGACTGTCAAGGGGGAAGTGATGAAGCTATGTGTGGACCTTGTGATTTTGAAAGCAATCTTTGTGGATGGACTGATGTTAGTACAGGTCGATACGTGTGGTCTCGTACCCATGGTCATAACATGTATGTGGAGGGTGCTAATGGAGAATTCTTTACAAGTGCTGTTCTTCAGAGTCCAATAATGCCTAATACATCAACTACATGTGAGATGCACTTTTGGTACCAAATGTTTGGTAAAAATATAGGAACTCTTTTGGTTTTTGCCATTAACAACGATCAGACAACTTCACTCTGGAAACTATCTGGAAATCAAGGACCTAATTGGTCAGAAGGAGCTGTTTACATAGGAGAAAAAATGGGTACCCTAACCAAAGGCTACCAACTACGCTTTGAGGTACTGCCAAACAGAGGATTTTCAGCCTCCATGACAGATGACATTGCAATTGACAATATCTCGTTTGACAATTGCAATCCTCGTTATCAAGCACCAAATATAACTTGTGACTTTGAAACTGGTCAAGGTAAATGGATTCAAGCTGACGATGATGAATTTGATTGGACTAGACGAAATTCATCTACTCAAACAAAAACAACTGGTCCTCCTTATGATCACACAACAGGCAAAGGATATTTCATTTACATTGAAACCTCCAAACTGAGGAAGAAAGGGGATATTGCCAGATTGAACTCTTTCCTACTTCCACCCACTGATAGCAAAAAACTCTGCATGTCTTTTTGGTATTATATGTTTGGTTCAGACATTGGAAAACTAGACATCTATCTGGAAACGTCAGAGACTCGTAAATTGTTATGGTCTAAATCTGGCACTCAGTACGATGGTTGGAAACAAGCTCAAAGAACTTTTGTTTCTGATGTTGAATATCGAATATCTGTAGAAGGTGTTGCTGGTAATGGTATATTTGGAGATATAGGCATTGATGATATAGCTGTCTCTCAAGGCCCTTGTCCAGGATTAGATCTATGTGATTTTGATGAAGACTTTTGTAGCTGGACCCAAGCTACCAGTGATGAAATAGACTGGAAAAGAGGTCACAGTGGATCAACAAATTTAGGAACTGGACCAAATCTAGACCACACATTTGGATCAAATACTGCAAGTTATGCTTACGTTCCAACATCATCTCTTTCTAAACCAAACCAAAGAGCTATTTTACAAAGCCGTGTTCTTCCAGCAGCTACAAGAGGCTGTTTCTTATTTTGGTACTATTTGTCTGGTGATCAAATCGGAACTTTTACGATTTACCAAATAGTTGGCTCATCATTTCCAACCAGCATAGCAACCAGATCTGGAGACAAAGAAAATATGTGGCGGCTAGCGAAAGTCAATTTGACACCGCAGGCAAACACCTACAAAATATTGCTTGAAGGAAAGCGAGGTCTTGGTAGCTCTGGTAACATTGCTGTTGATGATCTTTATATCTCTGATAAACCCTGTCCCATCGATGGTATCTGTGATTTTGAAGATGATATGTGCGGCTGGACAAACAGTATAATTGATGATGACTTTGATTGGCTTCGAGACCGAGGAGAAAGTAGAAAAACTAGACCAAATGCTGACCATACAACTAGCTCAGGGCTAGGCTTTTTCATGATGGTAGCTTCATCACCCAGGAAAAATGGAGACAAGGCATGGCTGGTGAGTGAGGATATTAATCCGGGTATAAAGGGTACTGGATGTTTTACCTTTTGGTACAATTTAATTGGAGATAGGGCAGGAACCTTGAATTTGTATACCAGAGTTGGTCAAAATCCACCACAATTGATCCTGACTATATCAGGAAACCATGGTAATGTCTGGTCAAAAACTCGACGAACAGTGCATAGCAAAGCCATGTTTGTATTCATATTTGAAGGTGTACATGATGGAAACAACACTGGAACTCTAGCAATAGATGATCTGTCATATCGTGCAAGTTCATGTTCACAGACTGTTACAGTTACCACACCAACTCCAATTACAGCTGTAACCGAAAAACCATCTCTATATGACTGTGGTTTTGAAGTAGGATTGTGTAGGTGGATGCAAGACAAAAACGATAATTTTGATTGGGGAATAGTTAAAGCACAAAGATTGGGTTCTGGACCATCATATGACCACACACTCTTGAGCCCAAAAGGCCATTTTCTTAGTATTTCAGCTGTGGGTAAGGCTGCCTATGATTACGCAAACTTGCTCAGTCCACTGGTGAGTGTCAAAGACAAGGCTGGATTCTGCATTCAATTTTGGTATAGAATGTATGGTCCTTATGTGAACACAATTTCTGTATACACAAGACTTATAAACAGTTCTCTACCAGATGAAAGAATTTGGATGAAAGTTGGAAGTCAAGGACCTGACTGGAAGTATGTCCAAGTACACATCATAAAACCAGGGTCTTACCAGGTTGTCATTAATGGTCAATTTGGAACAATGTTTAATGGGAATATTGCTGTTGATGACTTAAGCGGTAACTTTGGCATTTGTCCTCCTTCTAATCTGTGTGAGTTTGAAGATGGTGTATGTGGATACACTCAAGATTTAAATGATAAATGGGACTGGTCTCTTCAAAGGGGATATTCTGGAAAAGGACCTAGCATAGATCACTCATTTGGTACTACTAAGGGTCATTATATGTACTTGCCGTATAATAGTAGTGGATTAAGAGGTAGAATAGATAGTGGAACATACCATCCAACAACTGGATCTTGCTTACAATTTTGGTATTATATGCCAGCAAATGGCATGTTGAAGGTATTTACAAAAACCAGCAATGAACTACCGAAACCCAGTTTAACATTACGAGGTTCTCAAGGTAATGATTGGCATGTGGAAGAAGTGACTCTTCACTCTGCTGTAGACTTCAGAATAACATTTGATGGTAAAAGTAACAGTGAAATAGCCATAGATGATATCATGGTAAGAAATATGTCATGTGTACCCACTGGCAGCTGTGACTTTGAACAAGACTCTTGTACATGGCATAATGTGCAAACTGGAGATGATTTTGATTGGGAACGTATAAGTGGAGCAACTTCTTCTTTGTATACAGGACCAGGTAATGACCACACTTTGAACAATATATATGGGACCTACATTTACATGGAATCCACATTGCCTTTGCAAACAGGGGACAAGACTTGGCTTCAATCCTCAGTATTTGACACTTCAACAAGGTGCATTTCATTTTGGTACCATATGAGTGGACAAACAATAGGAACACTCACATTAAAAATTGTCAGATTTCCACCAATTTTACCTAGGACCCTTTGGACTAAAAGTGGACAGCAGGATAAACAGTGGAAGTGGATCCAGGCAAATATTACTTTAGCCAACATAACTGATAACTACAGGCTGGTATTTGAAGGCATTGTTGGTGGATCGACATCTGACATTGGACTTGATGATATCATTGTAATGCCAGGGAAGTGTGTTTCAGTCTCTGAGCCATCTTGCGCTTATACATGCTCTGATAACAATGATTGTCTCACACAATCTCAATTATGCGATTTCACAAGGGATTGTGCAGATGGTGCTGATGAAACTAATTGTGGATATGACTGTAACTTTGAAGATCAAACATGCAAATGGAATAATACTAAAGGTGTATCATCTTACCTTTGGACTAGGCTTAGAGGAGCAACCAATGATGACAATACAGGTCCTTCTGTGGATCACACAACCAACAGTATGAACGGATTTTATATGTATGTGGATGCCAGTAATGGTCTAGGATTTGATGATGCCTCTTTTCAGAGTCCAATGTTACAGCAAGCTTCATCCTTTTGCCAGATAAGTTTTTGGTACCACATGTATGGTTCAGGTATTGGCAAACTTACAGTACTATACAGCGAGAGTTATTCTGTTCAAACAGAACTCTTGAATTTGGGAGGAGACCAGGGAAATAGATGGAATCATGCAGTGGTGCCAGTTGGACGAGTGTCTATTCCGTTTCAAGTAATAATAAAGGCAATTCGTACTTTCAGTACGGTCGGGGACATTGCCATTGATGACATAGAATTTCAAAATTGTAATCTTCCTCAGCCACAAAAAAGCTGTAGAACCAATCAATTTAGGTGTGACAATGGGGCATGTATTGACTTGAGTAGACGTTGTGACTATACTGATGACTGTGGCGACAGTTCTGATGAAAAAGCTAACCTTTGTTTGAAGTACACAGGCTGTACATTTGAAACAAAAGGTTTATGTACTTGGAACCACATGACTAACTTCAAATGGCAATTATCTAGTGGATTTTCCAATGGATATAAAATTGTAAGAGATCATACGCTTAACACAATGCAAGGACATATTCTTTGGCTGGATTCTAGACCTCCACATACAACTGGGGACAAGGCAGCTGTTTACAGTGATGTTTTGAGTGTAGCAAATGGAAAACAGTGTTCAATCAGATTTTATTACTACATATACGCCGCAGGTGATGGTAGTTTAACAGTGTACATGCGAACATCAGTAAATGGTCCATTAACACAGTTATGGCAGAAAACTGGATCAGTTGGAGGTTTCTTTGATCGTATTGAACTTAATCTAATTAATAATCAACCATTCCAGATTATCATTGAAGGTATTGTTGGCAGAGTTGACACAGGAGATATAGCTATAGATGATATTTCCTTTACTCCCGGGTGTACATGGGAAACAGGAGCCTTTCCTACTGTCTTGCCACAAACTACTCCACCGACAACACAAAATCCTTGCGGTGCAAATAAATGGCAATGCTTTGATAAGACAAGGTGTATAAACTCCACTATGAGATGTGATTTTACTGTTGACTGTACTGATGGTAGTGATGAGGTAAATTGTGGAAGTTGTAACTTTGAAATGTCTACATGTGGCTGGACTGATCAGAGTGTGGGAATTTATAACTGGGAGAGACACCAGGGAACTACTCCTTCCCCTGTATCTGGTCCTTCATCTGGTTATGATGATACACAGTTTTATATGCTGGTAGATTCTACAACAGGAGCTGTGTATGGAAGGGCCAATCTCATTTCACCACCATTGGGACATGTAAGTGCAGACTGTGAGATAGATTTTGGCTACCACAAAACAGGAGATAGCAATGGTATTTTGAGATTATTTGCTGTGCCTCCTGGAGTTTACCCTACAAGCTTACTTAAGCGAATTACATTGTGGACAGCATATGGTGACCATGGAGACAGTTGGAACTCTGCTGTTGTAGGGGTTGGTAAATATCCCCCAGGAACACGACTTGCCTTTGAAGCTATTTATATTCAATCAGCAGGAGATATGGCTATTGATGAAGTCATATTTACTCATTGTGCACTTCCCGGAAAATCAACTTGTACTAATAATCAGTTTTCTTGTACCCGTGGGTCATGTATTGACAGTTCATTTGTTTGTGATTTCCAAGACGATTGTGGAGATGGAAGTGATGAAGTCTCTTGTAACAAGTATGTGGAGAGGTGTGATTTTGAGAAGGACTTCTGTCATTGGACACAAGATGATGAGGATGATTTTGACTGGAAACGTAAACAAGGAGTGACATTATCAAGTGAAGAGGGTATTGACCGAGATCACACGTACAACAATCAATCTGGGTTCTTCCTCTACATAGATAACCCATCACCAACATCTGAAAGTG
>JAUELC010210560.1:0-10712 GCA_031471745.1 Cryptochiton stelleri | reverse complement strand
TGAATAGTGTATGTGCCGTTGCCACAGTTGAATCAAAGCGCATATATACGTTTTTCTCGGTAGAATATGTCCAGAAATATCCAAACAAAGCACCAATTATGTAAGATACCATAGGAAAAGCGTAGCTACGGGCTTTTGTTTATCTACTCTAAGACCCGGATGTGACATGCGCACTCGACATTGTTATTTGGCTTATTGCCTAACCTTTTGATTTTGAATTGTTGCACGCAGTCACTCCTCGCATACTTGAAGTGTTAAAGTAATCAAATACCGTACTAGACTGTTCGCTACCGTAACTATAGCATCAACCAATCATTTGGTTCAACTTGTTTTTTGTTTGTTTTTTTTTTAAGAAGACATTATCACTATCGGCTGGCGTTTTTCATCTTTCCGCTAAAACAACTGATTTATGACCCGAATTCTCTATAACTGCTTTTTGCCAAATTAATAAACGAAATCGATGCTTCTTGTGTTGTTTTCTTTCGCAGCTTAAATACAAAAGTTCAATTGGAGTCATTCTTTGACATCGAGTGTGGTTTAGTCCACCCATTGGGCTGGCTTGCCGTCATATGAGCGAAAAGACTTTAAACACGTCACTAATAAACCAATGAATCCTTTGTTTTATAACTCATGCTAGCAGAACAATATTAATTATAAACTCGTTATTTGTTGATGTATTAATAAGAAATACCGTCTGTAGTGGAAATCACATGTCCGTTGTATGAGATACAGATTAGCCTCTGCTTATCCATACTTAGCATGCCCCATATTTTTCTCCAACGAGACGTCAATCTGAACTGTGCTGGCAATTATCAGAGTAGCCTACAGTATATGCGTCGTTAAACATGGCAGCACAAAGTCAACAGCTGATTAATCCTATTCGCTTTGAAGGAAGTTCTTCCATCGGGAACATTTCTACAATTACCTTTTATCATTCGGTTTGTAATTCCGTCTCCCTCGGGAATTTCCGTTTTCACTGCCTTTAGTTCACTACCTACCAGATCACTGTGTGCTGGAATTAAAGCCTCGTGCAGTATACTCTTATAATAGTTCTGGTTGACTAAAACAGGTTGTAGAATCTCACACACACCTAAATTGTGTTTTGTTTTAACATTAATACACACCAATATTTTCACATAAATTGTTGGTCTAAGTAAAAGCGTTCAGTATTTGTACACACCTTGGGATCTTTGAACGAATGTTTGATCCCTAAATGTTTATGTTTCATACATTGTCGGAATAAATTCTATATGATCAAAATCATGTAATATGTTGCATAGTTTACTGCAAGCGTGACAGTTGAATTGGTATATTTGTTGAGTGTATAAGTATATAGCAATGACCCAGGTAAAACGATCTGAAAACCTACATATATTGACTAGAGAACCCAAAAGACCAAGGAACGAAAATGAGAATTATCCACACCTTCATCGGGACACAGTGCTGCCTATTATATACCTGAAGATGTAGATACATGTAGTTTCTACGAAGCTACTAATATCTTATTTGAAATTATGTTTAGCGGCTGTGTTCATAATAGGTTCAATTATAATTGCTGTACTAAATCTTGAACCGTATCTTACGTGGTCTGCAATGTTCGCACTCTTGACATTTTTTTAGTACTTGTCAAATATATCTTCCTCATAGGCGATGTAATAAGCATTGCTACGTGGGGATACATTTAACAATCATTTTATCTTGTTACACGCTCGGAAGATTTTTGTAATAACTCAAAAATATAATAAAATTATCTGATATATGGGAATTATATATCTGGGAAGATCAGATTCATGGCATCACTTAGTACAACATATCATATAGAAGATTGGCAAGCGACGTTGCGGCAGTATAAGCTACGTGGCCACCATCAGAAAACTCGGCCATGGCTAAATCATTTGGCGAAAACTCAACCTTGCAACGCGGTATACGGTCAAAATCTATATAAAAGATCAGTAAACGATAGAAGCTTCTGTATATATAGTACGGTTATACCTGACTGTCATTATAGGTATGTCCCACCATTGGGATAAATTTAGAGAAAAAAAAAAACACCGTTTTAAAGAGATAACAGATTCGAGCTATCCTCACATGTTGATAACATTTCAGCCTACAGGCGACACAGTTAATCACCATAGAACACCATAACCTTTTTACCGTGATTAATAAATCCCTCAAACACAGATTGAACTACATTTCTTCATCATGTCACATGGTAAATTAGACTCCCGTCGTCTGACAGTTTTATTTTTTCATGGACACAAACAATTGATAAAAATTGTTACACAGAAAATAAAAAAGGTTAAGACGGCGAACATAAATAAGCTAAGACAAAAAGCTCGATGCCCCACGCTGTTTAGAACTGGGAAACGAGGAACCAAAATGCCTCCGATGATTTATTGATCGTTCTAGACGAACCCTGATCTAACTAGAGCACGTTAGGCGGCTTCCATAATGGCGTTCGTATGCCTTGGTGTGCATAATTCTACCAGTATAGTATAATAGTCTAACAGAACAAAGCTGGTTATTACAAACATAGATTTAGTTTTATCACTGTTAATAGAGGAGTGTGGGCTGAAATAACCTTTATGTCCAGAGAGAAGGTATTCCCTGTCATATCAATTCGTGCGCCTGCCATTAACTTTTCCGTCGAATTGTGTTAACGTATACTGCTGGTTAAATATTCGAAAACAGTAAACATACCATCAGTATCATGGGGGCCGCAGGTTTTTGCAATAACATGGTAAATATACGACTACTCACTAAATTAGCAAAGGCGTTAACAGAATTGACCAATCAAATCCTTTCTTGGGACAGCCCCCCTTTTTTACCTACGTCAAATGTCACGACATCTACGTCACATATCATGACCTAGATCTGCAGCGTTCTAGATGTTCACGTCACAGCGTAGCTGAAATACATCTGAATGTGACGTAAAACACTAATTAGTCAGTCAATTTGTGACATCGATCAATTGCATTAACCAAACACAAATACAAGGGTATACTGAATTTACCTTCATTCTCACACACAATCGATAGGCAGTAAAACATAGGCAGAATGAAACGTAAATATCCGATAGATATTAGGTTACAAACGCAAATCACTGATAACCCCGGGGTTACAGACGGGCTGATAATTGTAATTATAGGCATAATATAGATATAGTCCAACTTTTCCCAATATGACAAAGATAAATGCACTATATTTTATCTAAAAAATAACCGATTGGGTTTTTAGTTTCTTTTATTATCAGTTTGACACGTCATTATTAACATCTTATCAAAGCTAAGTTTACCCTTGAAAATGTCCTCTTAATAATATTTGACATGTTATCGCTGGCGGTGTATCCTGCTACTGTCTGACTCTCATAAAACCACTTATACGGGTTCCAGTTATAGAGTTGATTGATCTTCAGCAGTTTTGTCAGTAAATTACATTACTCTTTGATGTGGAGGATCTGATTTGTTAATGTTGATATCCAAATGGTTATGGACTATGCACGACATGAAATGAAGGTCCTCTATTATATGAACAATCATAAATTTGTTTTGTTATTCCTGTTATCATATGTTTGCTTGACACGCCATTATCGACATCTTATAAAAGCTAAGTCTACCCCTGGCGAAGTGAAAACCTCTTAATAATATTTGACATGCTGTCGTCGGCGGTGTATCCGACTACTCTAAGACTCTCATACAACCATTGATACGAATTTTATACATAGAATGCAGATCTTCAGAAGTCCCCTAAGTGACATCTTGGTGTTTAAGTGCCAAAACCCAAATGGCAATAGACTATCTACACTTCTATAACGATAAATCGCGACTTTGCAGAAGAATACCGACTTAGCTCTTCTATATCTTTTCTTTTTTATGTATATTGTTATATAAATGAAGAGAGAAAAACCGGGATTCGAACCGGGACTTTGGGCTTCAGGCCCAACAATCAATACAGAATAAATGTAGAGAAAGAAAACAATGCGCATGCCTTCTCCAGAGATCGAACCTGGGACCTTTGGCTAGCAAGACCAACATGTTTCTTACCGACTGAGCTACGAGGGCTCACAAAAGAGTGACCCAAATTTTCTACCAAGTAAATGATAAATTGTAAAAAAGGGACACTAAATAAGCTTCCTTTATTCTGGATATAACCAACAAATTAAGGCCCGCGCTGTGGCTCAGTGGTTAGCGTGTCTGACCTCTGATCCTCTTCCAATGTACCGTAAGGGTTCGAGCCCCCCCCCCCGTACTTAAGTCACAAATTAAATATATTATTATCTGCATAGTGATCAACAGGGTAGCCATCTGGCGGAGAGTGCCATGTTCCGAGCTTAGTTATGCTTAGCACTTCAGGAACATATTATTTTTCCGACACAGCAGAATACATTTTATGGTTGTGTTAATTTGGTTATTTACTGTTGGAGTACACTGCCGTAAGCTAAGTGAATTACCCTTGAGCATGCCGTTAAACACCAATCAATCAATCAATCAGCCAGCACTAGCGATACTGTATACAGGCCGTTCTCTTATTGGCGGTTGCCACATCTATAAACTGCTCTAATCTTGACACTACCCTGCAAGAGGTTAATTTAAATCTGATTAAACCTTGTATGAAGGCTTTGGTTGACATATAACTCATGTCGACCACCTATTGAATCGCATTTCCTTGGCATGCTCATTACGGCGTCCTTGTTTTGAACACCTTGACTCTTAACTTCACAGATCTGGAACTAGTCATTCGCTGCCTGTAAATTATATGTAACATTTGTTCAGCAGCTTTCAACCTGACAAATGTGCGGGGACAAATGTGCGTCGAACCTGCTCTTGATAAAGTAATGAGTAACTACAAAGACAATCAATCAATCAACTGTGTGTAGCTTAAATTCTGTCCTCATTCCGTTGGTAATTACATTCTACAGTTAACTGTTTAGTAAAGTGTGAAATTGATAGATTGATTGATTGACTGATTTAAAAAATGGTATTTAACGCCGTATTCAAGGGTATTTCACTTATGTGACGGCGGTACATTCCAACGGTAAATAGCCGCACTAACAGAACCAAAAAATTAGAATTGTTTACACTGTTGGAAAAAATAATGTGCGACGGCATGACTACGATCGAAACATACTGTCCTTAGCCAAATGGTGTAAGGGTGTGTGAACGAACGAACTAACAGCGTGTCGTTTGGATTGGATTGTTGATGTGTACATGCTGCAGGCCTACGCCACATTCTTTACACAATTGGTTCATTTGTTGATTTTATTGGTTTAGCAACGTTCTCAGTCGCATCTGTAACGATTTCCTTTACCGGTGTTTGATGGAAACTCGCGAGAAAACATCTAAAAAAAACACATCGCGGTCTCCAAAAACACCGGTGATCTATCAGATCATATGCTAAGGGTACACAAACAGCAGTGAGCCTTTTCGGTCCTTCGACGATATGTGCCAATGAACCGTGACGCATTCTTGGCACAATTCAAAGCTGATGTTGACATTGTATCAATTTACTTGCTACCTCAGTAGCGTCATTGGCGATTTCTACGAAGGAAGTCATTCAAGTTCTGTTCGTCTCCCGTTACGACACAAATATATAGTCGCTGTTAAAGCTTTATCTGTTTCAATCTTGCTCTTTGAGCAAAAAAGCTCGATGACCCATGCTGTCTAGAGAGGAACCAAAATGTCTCAGGTGATTTAATAATAGTTCTTCTTTTCTTGTATTAGACCAATCCTGATGTGGCTAGAGCACGTTTAGCGGCTTCCATAATGGCGTTTTCATTCCTTGGTGTGTATAATTCTGTCAGTATCTTATAAGAGCCTAATGGAACAAATGGTATGTAGAATTTTGTTGGGAACAAAGCTGGTTATCACTAGCATATATTTGGTTTTATCACTGTCAAAGAGTGTGGGCTGAATTAACAGTTATGTCTATAGAGAAGGCATCACTTGTTATATCAATTCGTGCGGCTGACATTAACATTTCCGTCGAATTGTGTAAAACGCATAATACATGATTACATATTCGAAAATATTAAACATACCGTCATTATCATACCGGCCGCAGTGTCATTGCATTCACTGTGTGTAAAATACGAATGCTAACTAAATTAACAAAGAAGTTTACACAATTGACCAACGAAATCTTTTTCTTGAGGCAGCCACCTATTTTCCCTACGTTATAAGCAGCGACAATGCATATGTCACATGGCATGACCTATATCTGCAAAGTAAGTTGATCGTGACGTTTAGCCAGATGTGATACTAGTATAGTAAATATAGGTCGTTAATTGGTACATCCTGCCAAGAAGAGCAGAAGAGTGGAAGTCTTAACCAGCAGGGCAACTACCAGCGAACAACATGCGATTATTGTTGACCTCCTTAACTGATTTATACAAATATTTTTAAAAAATAGTTCAACGCCATTTTTTGGTTTTGTAACGGGTAATCTTTCAACTGATATATGGGTTATTGCAGCCCGCCCTCTTCTTTAAATATACAATTTGTTATCAACTCACAACACACACATTTTGCTGATGCTACTGTTAAGTTTGCTCTCTGGCTCTGTCGCGATTTTGCTACTGAGGGAAAAGTTATGTCGTTAAAAAATATTCCATATGGAACTGAAATCACATTTAATAGAAAGTTGTTCTTAAAATTGAAAGTGGGTTAATTCTTTATTTTTTATTAACTTGCAAATTGGTTTAAGTTGACTTTTGTGGTATTGACATGGAGCATTTGAGTCAGGGTATATGGTCAGTGTATTATATTAGCGTAAATAGGTCAACTTTGCATGGAGACTGTTAACTGATATGTTATTCGGCTGCTCGTTTATTCTAAAGTTGACCTCAAATGACCCCTATCAACTGTGAAATAACGTGGGCATTGGGGAAAGACTGATGAAGGAAATTGACCGAGGTTCTCATCCAACGAATGTTTGTGACTGTGGTATGGGGTCAAACGTTACAATTACGGCTTATGCATAATTAATAGGGGTATGTGGTCATATCAAAAGATGAGACCTGTAACAGTCAGCTGTTATTGTTTTATAGACTATATATAGTAGGAAACTCACAGGGCTCAAGATGGGCCTGTGTAGTGTTTTCGTTAAGCGTCCTTTAAATGTTACTCACTGGCTTCGATGAAGCAGGTAGGCCCTTTGATTCGAAAAATTGCAATGTTTTCGAGTTTAGACCATATATCGTAGATAGTATTGTTAATTATCGGAATACTCCCGGAGGATTGAAGGAAATCCTAATTCCAGAACTGTGTGCCGTCACTCTTAACGAACATACACTCAAACTCGAAGAATATCCGCAAAATTCGGATGTACATTTCGTTTATGTGCTATATTTGGTTAATAGCTCATGAGTTACGTGGTCAGTCCATCTCCTTCCTATTTATGTAGCCCTACCTTGTTATCAAAATAAATAAGCATTTCAGTAACAAAAGCAAATCTACCACTTTGCCACAGACGGAATGATAATTGGTAATTATGGACAGATTATGGATATAGTCCAACTTTTACCAAAAATGACAAATATAAAGGCACTACTTTTTATCTAAAAAATATCCGATTAAGTTTTTAGTTTCTTTTATTATCTGTTTACTCGATACGTCATTAGTAACATCTTATAAAAGTTAAGGCTATCCGGGAGGAAGTGGATACCCCCTAATGATATTTGACATATTATCGTCGGCGGTGTATCCGGCTACTGTGTGACTCATAAAACCATTAATACGGGTTATATTTATAAACTGGATTGATCTTCATCAGTTTCCTGTGTGAATTAAATAACTCTTTGATGTGGGCTATCCGGTGTTTTAATGTCGATACCCAAATGGTTATAGATTATTCATAATGAAGGCACTATATTTTTATCTCACCAATCAGCAATTTGGTTTGTTAGTCCTTTTATCCTATACGCCATTATCGGCATCTTATAAAAGCTAAGTCTTCCCTTGGCAACGTGATCCTTTAGTAGCTACTGACTGGTTTCAATGGAGCAGGTACGGTTCGAAAAATCGAGAGTTCTTCCGAGAACACTATTATGAACAGATTGTCTGTGGAAATTATTATTACTTTCAAGTCGAGTAATAACTTCTATTTCAATGTATCCATAGTATGATTATTCAAAACACATGTTGACAATTCTGTGATATTGATCTGTGACATTCCATTGTGTGATATATAACAAATGTATAATGCTCACGTCACAATGTAGCTGAAATACCCTGCATGTGGGGTAAAACACTAATACATCTGTCAATCTGTGACATCCATTAGTTACATTGACCAAACACAAGTACAAGGCTATATTGAATGTACCTGAACCATAATTCTAATACACAATTTGAAGGCAGTAAATTGTAGGCACAATGGAACGTGAATCTCCGATATATATTAAGTTACAAACGTAAATCACAGATGACCACCGAGTTATAGACGGATTGATGATTGGCAATTATAAGCATATTATCGATATAGTCCAACCCAAAAGGACCTAAATACCTAAAGGCACTTCTCTTTATCAAAAGAATAACCGTTTGGGTTTTAAGTTTCTTTTATTATCTGTCTGCTCGACACGACAGTATCGACATCTCATAAAAAGCTACGGCTACCCTGGAGAAGTTGCATATCTTCTAATGATATTTGACATGTTATCGTCGGCGGTGTATCCGGTTACTCTGTGACTCTCATAAAAAAACATTAATACGGGTTCCATTTATAAACTGGATTGGTCTTCAGGAGCTTCCTAAGTAACTACATTACTCTTTGATGTTGACAATCTGGTGTTTTAATGTTGATATCCAAATGGTTATATATTTTTTTGGGGGGGACTAATAAATCAGCAATTTGGATTGTTAGTCTTCCATATGTTTGCTCGACATGACATTTTTTGTATTGTTTTTTTGTTGTTGTTGTATAGCAATGTATATATAGTGACCTAACGAGTTCAAAACTTTGCCCGTATCTGCATTTGCCTTTTTTGGAGGGGGTTAAGACTAATTTTGAATCTATGTATTTGATGAAACATTTATGTTTATTTATCGGCAACGCCCTTTAATAAATACAAAATATATGCCAAAATGCTCTTACATGGGCGTTATAGTTCTAGAATCCGTACTTTAAGTCACACATAAAATATTTTATTATTGGCACAGTGACCAACATTGTAGATCTCTGAGCGACGGTGACATGTTCCGAGCGTTGTTATGCTTAGCACTTGAGGAATATATGATTTTTCCCACACAGCAGAATACTTCACATTTTATGGTTCTGTTAGTGCGATTATTTACTGTTGGAGCACACTGTCTTCCTCTAAATTGAAAAACCATTGAGCACGGCGTTAAACATCAATCAATTAATCAATCAATCACCACTGGCAATACTGTATACACGCCGTAGTCTGATTAGCGGATACCGTATCTATAAACCACTCTAACATTGACACTACCCAGCAAGAGATTAATTTAAATCTGATTAAACCATGGTTGAAGGCATTTGTTGACATATCACTCATGTCCTCCTCAAGTCGAATTTCCTGTACATTTACAGTGTCATTATCTGGCATATCTTGACTATTAAATTCACAGTTAACATCACAGATCTGTAACTAGTAATTTCCTGTCTGTTAAATAGCATTTGTTTAGCAACTTTCAATCTCGCGGTGATAAATCTGCGTCTAACATGCTCTTGAGAAAGTAATGGGTATTACACAACAAGACAATCAGTCAGTCAGCTGTGTGTTGCTGAATTGCTGTCCTCATTCCGTTGGTAATTACTTGCTACGGTATTCTGTTTGGTAAGGGTGTGGGATTGATTAAATTACTGATTAATTGGTGTTTGACGCCGTGCTCACTTATGCGACGGCAGTGTACTTCACCAGAAAATAGCTTTACTAACAAAACCATAAAATGAGATATATTTTGCAGCCTGGAACCGCCTATAAAACCTAAATGCTTTCGTTTGAAATACTTCATCTGATGGCCATTCCCAGCAAATCGATCATGTTTAAGCAGCCGAATTCACCTCTGTTGTTCACAGGAAGATTTTGACCCTTGTGTTACATGCAAGGAGGATCAGCAGTCAAACACTCTCCCCACTGAGCCACGACGCGAGTCCTCAATTATTGGTCACCACAGATCCCAAGTTATGGCAACAAGTGGTGATTGCACACTTTTGTTTCAGAAACTATGTTTTAATACTGATATAACGTGATATACGGGTGCGTTTCTTGTGCTTCATAATTTGCTGAACTATTATATGTTGTAACCAAGAGAGTGAATCCCAAACAACGGAAATATTGTTCCTGGTTACGTTCTGAACGACACAGGCAATATTTGTCAATTGCAATGCGGTTTGGATGTTTGTGAAATTGAACAATACGGGGAATTAGAAAATATAGTGTTTAAAAACAATATTCTGTTAAGACGAATCTTTCTTGTTGTAGTCGTCCCGTCTCTCTATTAATTCAAGTGTATCAGCGGATTTTGTAGGATTTATATAATCTATGTGTATTTCTCCTAGTCGTGTCCACAACCCTTTTAGGTCATGGGTGTAATTTAGCATATCTTATCTACAGACAAGACGTGCTCTTCTTCGTTGCGGCTGAACAGTAATCGTCAACCTTACCTTATTTGTCAGAATAATCAAACGTTCCTCACATGATAGCGTTTGTGTTAAAGACCCATAGCTTTCTAGTATTGTAAAGTACA